>PVJL010001795.1:0-33718 GCA_004026885.1 Lyroderma lyra
TGCGTGCGTGTGTGTGTGTGCATGTGTGTGTGCGTGTGTGTGCGTGTGTGTGCACGTGTGTGTGTGTGCGTGTGTGTGTTGATTTTGAGGGTGAGGCAGGGACAGGAGAAGTTATTAAGCAATTTTAAAAGGCTCTCAATTTGAAGAGAAAGTTTTTGAGTGCAGTTCTACTGTAATCCATGACTGTGCCTTGTTTTCGTCCTACCCATGGTGGGTAGTAAACTAGTAGATAACAGCCAGAGGGAGTGGATGCATAGTTAATTCTCCCAGAAACGCCTGCTCGGCCCTGTGTCTGCATCTCAGCAGAGGTCTCTGACATCGGGGCTTTAGGCTATTTCTGCTCCTTCTTCGATGAGAAACTAGCAAAAATTTTGCCAACACATTTTGCCAACTTATACCTTCCTAAGGTAACCTGGAACTAAGTTTTCAAGATATCTGTTCCAAATTGTTACTTATTGGCATGTTTTGTTGTTTTTTTAATACATATCCTGGAAATCAAATAAACAATAAGCAAAAAAGGAAAACCAAGAACAAAATTTTAAATTTGAACTGAGAACAGAATTTGAAATGTTTTAGCTTGCATTGTATTCAACTCTGAAAATGCATTAGCTCAGCCTTTTGAATTCGATTTCCCTCCTAGTTCTAGAAGAAAACAAGAATTAATTTCAAACAAAAATCTGTCTTATTTATATAATACAAGTTTGAACTTAGTTAGAAAAAAACATGTTTTTTAAATTAAATTTCCTTTGAAAAACAAAGGCTTAAGTTAAGAGGAAACTGTTTTGGAAAACTTGGAGTTTCAAAAAATAAAAGTCGAAGAAAAATAAAAATGGTTGTAGGACTTTCTGAAAACTCCCTAATGCTGCTGAGCCCTTCTTGTCTCACCCATCATGGGAACTGCTGTGAACACACCTGCAATCCCAGCATCAAAACAGAACCTCTGGAGGTGCCAATGAGGAGTCAATTACTTTTTCATGGTTACATTGATACCAAGTACAAATGACTTGATTTGGTGAGTTTAAAAATTTCAGACATTTACTTCTCAGTGTGAAACAAGCATGTTTGACCAGTAACAATCAGAAGAATCCAAACGAAACCCATTGGTTCACCTTTCATCCTAAATCATTCATTTGGATTTGAAACACAAAATACGTAACTGATATACTGTGCTCTAAAAAACGTTAAAAATGCTTAACGATCACATGCGTAGTACTAACTACATAGAGGGTGTCCTGCTAGGTGCACAGTTAACAAGAAGGATTTTAAAAAGATGTTCCTGTACGTCTCCAGGGTGTGATTTATTCCTCTTATACTTCATCTCCAGCTCCTAGACTTCTGGAAGAATTTTCTACTTCATTACCATGAAAGTGTTTTGTGTCTGTTGTGGAGTATCTGTGATTCTTCTATTCTAAACGTCTTCCATTCATCGGTCTTATTTCATGAATATTCTGCCTACGTTACTCTGGCAGGCTTTAATCAATGGACCCATCAGCATGCTCACTAGTTTCTAGTAATAATAAGAATCAGATTCTTATTATTAACTCTCACGATGGTTTGGGCAGGGGCAGTAAACTCAAATGAATTTATTGGCCTGGAGGGTAATAGACAATGTAAAATAAAAACAATAACAACAGGGAGTGGTAAGCCTTTGGCAAACAGGGGGATATATGCTCTGCCTCAAGGCATTTATATTTATTTAAGACATGATGTGAGCCACATAGAACACAGGTGTTGAATATTTTTTGTCTGTCACTAGATACTGATTTTCTTTCTTAACATTTTGGACAATAACAACACAATATAGACCTCCCCCCTTTAAAAAACACAAATAAAAAGACTTGTGGCTTGTTGCTTATTCCTGGCTAAAGTAAAAATAAGCAACTTGAAATATTTTAGGGTGATTGTGCTGTTAACTAAAATAATAAAAGTACAATTTTCATTACCAGATTGACCTGTCAGAGCCAAATGGCATTGTGAATTCCCAGAAACTCTTGGGATTGTATTGCTCTTTCCTGTTATATGAATTAATTGTTTGAGAGCTCTTGTGGGTAAAGTTTTGCTCAGTGTTTAGTATTTACTAGGAATCATTAGACATGGTGTTTATTTCTATAGTGTTGACTAAATTCAACCCAACACTCTTCAAACGTTATTCTCCGAATTCAGAGGGAATGCTCAATTTATTGCCACAGAGAGGGAGCTGATCTCAAAAGAAGAATAGGAAAGAAAACAGCTGCTTTAAGCAAACCTTACAAACCCAATTTAGCGCCGACAAGGAACAGGAAGAGAAAATAAAGACTGACTAATCGCCAGTGGACCAGGGTGTGCCCCAAAGCCCTGAATCTGGAAATTATTACTTATTTTTTTTCTCTCACCTCCCTAAAGGTTCAGTGAGTAGATTGATGTCTGGAATAAAATCTACACAAGATGCATTTTCACCACAGCATCTGGTTCTCTGGGAACTCCACTGCCTGCTTTCTTGCTGCCTTTAACCTTTTTGTCTGAAGCGTGTTCTGGCAGTCAAAGATGTGTCTGAATTACTTGGTGTTTTCGGGAATCTCACTTTCTCTTTACTCATAAAGTCTGCAACCTGGTGTGGGGATGTTTGAAATATGTTTCCTGAGTCCATACATTTTGGGGGAGGGTAATGGAATTAGTCACTTTAGATCCACCCACATTTCAATTCTCATCCCACCCAGAGATTGGGGTTTTCTTTTGTCAAATGGTCTGTAGTTAAAACCACAAACCCTCTGGTGATCAGTGAAATCATGTCTTCATTGTCTTTGCGTGATGAATGAGGTAGCTATCAGATCTCTGTTCTTTCTGCAGAAAGAACACAAAATGAAGTGCATATAGAAAGGAAAACCAATATGGTTTTTAAGAGCAAAAACATTCAAGTTTGAAAAATACTTTAAATTTATTATTACACTATTGTTGACATCAAACCTAGATGCTTTGTTATATGAAAAACATCTTTTTAAAAAGCAACCATTTTAAGAGTATGAAGAACCTAAAATGTGTATCTCTCAAATAAGCTTCTTCCTTTACTGGACCAGAAACAAATATCTTACATAATGTCAATAAGATAAGGCCACAACCAGTAACCTTCCTCCTCTAACCAGAGGTGACTTTTCAAAATGACATGACCTAGTTATACAATTTTCAGTGTTAAGGATCATGTGCAAGATCATAGTTACAATGATTAAAGTTTTCTGAAGAATACTTTATAAATTCTTGTAGTGACAATTTCTCTATTTCAATTCCAGGCTGTAGGAGTTCCCCCTCAACCCCAATTTGGAAATGATGCATTCCATGTTTTCAGAGTACTTAGAAAAAAGGATTCTATTGCAATTTAATGAAAGCAACTAAGTCCACCAACTTCACACTAATTAATATGTAAACTTGGATATTTAGTTAGCCTTCATCACACTATAAATTACAAGTCCTTTGCTGATCATATGAGGGATCTTTATATAAGCACACATGCTTTTGGAGGGAAAACCTTATCTGTATAATACTATGCACATCTATTCTCCCAATAAAACACTATGAATAGTGTGGATATGCAGTGTTTGTGAGCATGCTTTTTATCGTATGTAAATATTTGGCTCAGAATCTACCATTGGAAGGCTTGTATGTGAACTCCTTATTCAAGGTAACCAATTGCATTTACTCTAAAAGAATGACTTCATGTCTCTTAAAGCACTTAAGCAATCAGGAAATAACATTCTATTAATTTTTAAAAAATTCATTCCATATTTGACAATAGGATTGAAAATCTTCAAGTATCAGTTTAATCATTTGTATGAAATTATTAATGCATACGTAGGCTTAACTTCTTTCATAACTGATGTTTATCTAGCGCTTTCATTTATCTCATTTAAACCTCATGCATAGGAAGAAACTTGGGCTCTAAAAATTTAAGGGATGCCCTTTAAGGTTGTTGAGAATAATAGATGGAAATTGGATTGAAATCTGTATGTTCTGACTCCATGAGCTGCCCCTTAAAACAATGGTTTCAGTGACTCTTAGGGAGAAAATACATATACAGATATTCATGTCTGAATTACAAGTTTTACAAAGTAATGCTTATTCTTATTATATATAAATAACTTCTGTTTTCAAATTATATGTGTGGGTATGTTAAAGCTGGTTATAACCCACGTCTAAATTGATTTTACAACCAATGGATCACAATTCACAAACAGACTGTGACCACACTTTGAAAAGTTACCGCATAGGGTCCCTTATGGCAGGGCTTCCCATGCAACCTATGCAGTTGCACAAGGTCCCATACTCAGAGAGGCCCATGGTTAATGCTCTGATGTCATCATTTTGAAATTTTTAGTAATTTTACCTGAGCTTGTGTTTTGGAAATGGAGACCAATGGAACGACAGAACATGAACTTGAGCAGAGATACGTGCAATCCGTATGTCTCCTGTTCATTGTCACCTGTTCATGTCAGCATTCACTATGGCCTCTGAACATGGAACCTAGTGGCCCACAGTGTGTGAGAATTCAGCTATACCCAAAGTGAGTACCAGGTAAGTGTTTTGTCTACGTGGGGGAACACTGGCAGCATCAAGAGGTCATGCTTTCAATTCAGACGTGAACTTGCTTCAAATAAGAAACAAGGCCATGACACTTTACAAAACACAAATTACAAAGTGGTTTTGTCATGTCCTCTCTTACTCCCATTACTTCCCTGTATTAGCCAACCACGTATGCTGAACATGATGACCTGGGAGGACAGGGAAACACAGGGCCACTCAGTTCCCTTTCCTTTTACTCCTTTCTTAGTCATCAGTGAGACAAAGACACAGTGCGTTGGTTGAAAGTGTATGTGTCAAGAAATGTAATAAAAACAGCTGATTTAGTTGTGTGCAGCACTTCTACTGTTTTGGTAAGGACGAAATGCATATGCATTATGAAATACAAATGGTCAATTTTGAAAATTGTGCATATGTGTTAAAGGCTATCTGCATTTAAAACTGCCATTGCACCAAATAAAAATGAATGATCAAATTCAAGCAAATAATTAAAACTTTTTTTCTTAGAATGACATTAAATAGCAAATGAAAAACAAGTCAAGACAAAAAGAACACCAAAGGGAAAAAACAAAATTACTCTTAATGTTACAGTTTTCCTGCTTTTATCGCATGGGGCCTAGCATTTTCCTCCTGCTCTGGGTCCTGCAAACTACGTAGCTGGCTGTAGCAAATTGAATGGTGGTCCCCCAAATAGTATGTCCATGTATTAGTCTCTGGAACCTATGATTATTACCTTATAAGGCAAAAGAGTGCATATTACCTTATAAGGCAAAAGAGTTGATTAAGGATCTTGAGAAAAAGACCCGATGCTGGATTATCTAGGTGGTTCCTAAATGCAATCATATGTATCCTTATAAAACAAACACATACAGAAGAGGGGGCAATGTGACCGAGGAGGCAGAAATTGAAACCAAAGGGCCACAAGCCAAGGAATGCGTGGAGCCACCAGAAGCTGGAAGACACGCCATGGGGGGTGTGGTGGGGGGTGAGGTGGAGGAGGGGCGGAGAACTCCTTCAGAGCCTCTGGATGAAGCACAGAGCCCTGTAGACACCTTGATTTCAGACTCCTTACCTTCAGAACTGTGACAGAGACAATTTCTGTTGTCTTAGGCACCCAGTTTGTGGTAATTTATCACAGAGCCCTAGCAAACTACTACCCTGGCTCTGTTTCCCTGAACCCCTTTTCTCAAACAAGACATGTGGATCTTGCTTGAGTTTGTCCATGACACCAGCCCATGGAGATCCCTCCCTCCTCTAGACGTGGTTGCACTTGATCATCTCTGACCATGAGGGTGGCAGTTTCTGACCGTCTCACACACTGGCTCTGCCCCCTTCTCTTGGGTCTGGAAATCAAGAGCACACTCAATGCGCACACCCATTAGGCGGTCATGAACAATGCTCACTTCACAGAAAATTCTCAATGGATTCCTGTCAATTAACCATAGCCTTGAAATACTGATGAGGTTTTAATTCTATTTTTATTTTTTTCTATTTAACATTTAGAGAACTTATGCAAGGAAACTAATCTCTCATTTAGATTTGAAATGAATAGAAAAAAATGTTAGTACTGAATCTCAGGCAAATACATTTTATCTTAACAAAGTGATAGTCGTACAGAGGCTTAAAAGGGATTTAAATCCCAAAGTTTTAATACTTTTATTTTTGTTATTGAAGAAGGCCAGCCCAAGGTGGCATGGGTACCAGAGGCCTTTATCCTGCTTTATAAGATACTGTTGCCCTGGTTACAAGTGATGGGATTTAAGACCAATGAGGAAAGATTCCGAGACAAGGGCTTTTCCATGTTCTCCGAGTTGCAGCTTGGAATGGACAGTCTACGTGGGCCATACAGGGTATAAGTCTTGTTTAGGGGATATATGAAACTTAATTGTGTAGAATTATTTTTTTTATAAATTTAAAAAACTGTCTAAATTAAATTTAGTTCAGCAAAGTATTTATTGGGTATCTTCTCTGGAAGAAGCCCTAACCAGTCAACTGTGGGGCATACAAAAATGAGTAAGACACAGGTCCTGTCCTGAAGTGATGGACTCTCTAGCAGTCAAGCAATTTCATAACTTCAACCTGGCAACTAAGTTTGTTAAGATACACATGTGCACATACACGTACATGCCAAAGGCACACCAGGGAAGACAGTAATTAATCCTGAGAATCGGAAATTGTGATTTTTGCACTGCATCTCAAAAAATGTAAGTTTTATCACTAGCCAAAGAATTTTAGAGGAAGGATGTTCTAGGAAGGGAGCTCACACAAGCCAGGAGAATGTAAGCACTGTGGTCTCTGCAAGGCCCTGCTAGTATACTGATAAGTTTTCTGGAGGCCGTGTGGAGGGAAAGATGTGGTAGGACATGTGAGTTGAAAAGGTGTTTGAACTCAATCACTCAGGGCCTTAAACACCAGGATCAGAAGATCATACTTTATCCTGTAGGATATGGGAAACGCTGCAGGTTTCTGAACAAAGGAAACATGTAACCCAACCTTTGGGCCATGTTAATGAGGTGTAGATTGAAGAGATAAGGGTATAGTCGTGGAGGAAGCTATTATAAAGGTCTGAGGAAGAGGTTTTGACACATGGATTTGGGAAGTACCTTGGGAAATGTAAGTGAAGAAATGGAGTTGTTTGAGAAACAATTAAAATGTAGAATCAACAGGACTTAGTGACTGATGAGATAGGAGTGTAGAAAGAAGTTAAAGATGAGCCTAATAAAAGTAGTCGGAGGTTTAAATGAAGTATTCAGGAAACACAGAGGGTGCCATTCTGGGAACAAACTCTCCATAGCTTTAGGACATGGTAATTTTGAATTGCCAGCAAATACTTTGAATTGGAGCTCAGGAGATGTAAATGTGAAGTTAGCAGTGTGCAGATTGTGCCTGAAGCCATGAGACATGAGAGAATAGAAAGAAAATACAGAGTGAGAGAAAAGGAAGAAAAAAGGGGGAGAGATTTTGTGGTAGAAAATTTCCCTGAACCACAACGCTTCTAATTTTCAGAGCAAAACTAACTAAATATGGGGGAGGGGGGCATGGTTTATTGAAGCATATATAAATTTATATAGTGAAATTCACCCTTTTTAGTGTGTATAGTCCTGTGAGTTTTGAAAAATACACATAGTTGTATCATCACAACCAGAATCAAGATCTAGAACATTTGCATTTCTCTCCAAAAATTCCTGCATATCTCTTATTGTCAATCTCTCTATACCCCAGGCCCAGGACAACAAATAGTCAGTTTTCTAATTCTATATTTTTGCTTTTCCAGAACGTTCTATAGATGAAATCATATAGTATGTAGCCTTTTGAGTTTGGCTTCCTGAGCATAATTGAGATTCACCCAATTCGTTATGAATACTGATCGTTCATTCCTTTTATCAACAAGCCGTACTCTATTGTGTGGGTACATCACAGTTTGTTTGCCCATTCATCAGCTGGTGGACATTTGAGTTGTTTTCAGTTTTTGTTGATTGTGAAGAAAGCCACATACACATTTTGTATAGAGATTTTTGTGCAAACATTAGTTTTCATTTCTCTTGGGTAAATACTTAGGAGTGGGATGACAGGGTAGTATGGCAGGTGCATATTGAACTTGATAAGAAACTTCCAACTATTTCCAAAGTGACTGTATCATTTTGCATTGCCATTTGCCACAAATGAGAGCTCTGTTGTTCTGCATTAGTGTCGGCACTTGGTTTTGCCATTATTATCCATTAGGTATGGGTAGACTCTCATTGCAGACCTTTTTTTTTGTTTTCTTTGTTTTTGTTGTTTGTTTTGTTTACTGATATATGTGCATTCATCTGGGAAAAGGGTCTATAACTCCATTGGATTCTTAAGGGTCCATGAACTGGAAGGTAAAGCAGCATGAACTTACAAGCTCCAAGAAGAGGAGTCACAAAAGCATGGGACAGACTGGAGAATTGTGGGGTCTGTAAGGCCAAGGGAAGAAAGCCCATGTGAACCAAGAGGATACTCTTACTCAGCAAAGAAAGATGCCTGGTGATCTCTGAGACATCATTTCAATGGAATGGACGTGAGGAAAGGTGAAAAATAGGAGTGGCTCGTTTGAAGCCAAAATGAAAAGTAAGAAAATAAAAGTAGCCTATGCAGACTATGCCTCTAAATACCACAGTAAAGGATGATCCAAGCTAATTCCTGCTACTAGAAAAATCACTTATGGGGAGCCCTAGAAGAGGTAGTTTTGATAATAGTCAGCGATGTTTGAAAATGATCTATTTTTTAAAATGTGGTTCTTTAATGTGCATTTGATTTTATTGGCATTTACTTCCAGATTTCCTTGAGAAGCAAATTCACTTTACCACTAATGCCACTGACTTGGCCGAAAAGAACTTTTGGGCACATGGAGTGTTATTGTGGCTGCAGAGCTTTCCCCATGTACATGGCCAGGGGTTTTATAACATGCAATAAGTGTGCTGTAAGAAAACTTTACAAGTCAGCTGACGTGTGCTGCAGTGCCACAGCCATTACCCTTTCCCAGACTGCGAGCTGCTGGGCACAACCTCAGCCACTCTACGTGGGCATTTCCCCCAAACACAAAGAAGATAAATCCACTGAACTAGGAAGGGAATCAGCACGCGGTCACTAAGAACTCACCACTCCGCGTTTCATCTGGGCTTAGATTATGAGAAAAGTTGTAGGAAGAGGGGGCACGAAAATTTAGTGCAACTCAGACACCTGCATACAGAGATGTCATGAATATAAAAATGAGTTACTCCCGAGTCTCCTCCTCTCTCTGTTTTTTGAATACCTAAAGAAATACCTAAAGAAACTAGCAGGCAGAAAACGAATTACACTCTCCCCTACTATTTCTCCTTCATCTCACACACACACACACACACACACACACACACACACACACACACATCGCTGCCTCTGTATTTTGACTCAAGCTAGCTCACAATCTAATGCTGTTGGATTATGAATGCTGCTAAGCCTGGGAATCCCATCGAGTGCCTTTACTTGTCTTAGATGCTGGCCTCGCAGTTCCACTTGAATGCTTTACCTGCCAATGCTACACCCTAGAACAGACCACAAAATAGGTTGCTAACAACTTTGGTCCTGTGGAAAGAGCATAGGATGTGGAATCAAAAGAGAAGGGTTTGAGATTTCTCCTGTCCTGTACTAACCACGTCATTCACTCTTCCCATCTCATGATTCTTATCAATAAGACAGAAACAAATAGCTCCTAATTCATACTCCTTCTTGTACTGAGCATTCAAACAATGTTGCGAAAGCTCACATGAACTCACTCTAGAAGGTTTGACAGTTACCGGCCGTCATTGTCGTTACCCAACAAACCGGAGGCCCGTGTGCCCCTGCAGCACCCTGGGAAGCCTCCTCCTGGGAGCGGCCACAGAACAGCTCTCGCCTAAGCGGTCTGTCCCTTTCTCCTCCCTGCCACGCCGTCCTTCCATCTTCTAAAAACAAACTTTAACTCATATTGTAAACTGTACTTCCTAATTTAGGCATCATGAGAGCAGACAAGTTACCACATTTGCAGGGCTCTGTGGCTCTCCATTTTCTTTCCTTGACTATGTTATTATGATTAAAAATAATCTTTTCAAAGTAGCCCCTCCCCTGCACCGTTTATGCCCTCGTTTCCTTCATAGCATCAATTGTAGTCAATTGGTGGGATGCTCTCGAATGGAGAATTTAGGGAAGCATTGGTACACCTGAATCCCCCTGGGCCACAAGGAAGTACGTTGTAGATCTAGCTATCTGATATTGTTAAGAGAAGATCATTGTTTTCCTGACACAGGTTCTCTGCCCACACCATTACTCCACAAACATTTCAGGTCTTCGCTCAACCATTTTCTAATAATGTTCCATTTGAATTTATTTGATATCAAATAAGGCTTAACAAAAAAAGCTTATGTGAACAAAAGCCCTTATCATCTCAGTTTTACACAAGGCATTATATGTGACTAGTAGAAACAGAAAACTTATCAAGGTGCATGATAGGTAAGATAAATTAGCTTATGATAAGCCAGGACCCAAGATAATGACAACGTGAATCATGTTTTTTCTTGCAGAATTGGGGCTACATGCTGCCCTTTGCCTGTAAGAATACAACCCACTTATACTAATGTAAATGGTATGCTTGGGCCAAAGAAAACATGGCCCTTTAAGATGTCAAAACTGGGTGAAGACTTTGAAATAATTGTTGAATAGCTGGTCAATATGTTGATCATCACATGACTGAGTTAGAGATTATGATCTCTTCTTGCTTCAAACTTCCCTTGAGGAATGATGTGTTTTTTGTTTGTGTTTTCTAATTTTCACTATGTCAAAAAATATTGTTAACAGTGGAAAGATAAGGTGGTTATATGAGGGCTGTCCAGAAAGTATCCAGCCATGTAATATGAAAAATAGACGCATTTATAGCAGGATTTTTTCTGGACAGCCCTCGTATATATCAAAGAAATCATGTTATTTTCGCCTCTTATTTTACAAAATTGGGTGCATTTTCTTTTGTTTAAACCATGATTTGATAAACTGTATTTACATGCACAGAGTTCAGTAGATAAAGGGCATTGACAAATACTACTTGAGTGAAATTATATATGATATTGACTTTTTAAGTGCCAGAAAGGTCTGGTGCATGATATAAAATACTTGTTAACTTGGCCTTTCTCCTCATCTCCTTATTTAGAAAATGATTCTTGTGCTATTTGAAATCCCAACGGGGGGGGGGGGGCAAGGAATGAATAGGCCCCTAAAAGAAAAGTCTAAAGAGATGGACTTAAGATTCTAATTTCTCTCAAATCTTTAACACCTTTTCCCCATTGTATCTACTCGTAAGTCTCCAAGTTGCTCTAGGATTAGATTATTTAGAGGTTAGTTTGTAGCCCTGGCATAATCAACTCTTGGTGATGTGCTGTTTCAGTCCTCTGTTTTATCGAAGGCAAATTGATCCCAGAAAGGGGAGCAAGTTGGCCTTTCTTTGTTTATCTACGCTAGGAAGATTTTTATTTTGGATATTTGGTTACTGTTGAACTAAAACGGTGATTTGTTGTATTTACTCACGCTCACCTTTCCCCAGAAAGGGGCCCAGGGTTTTCAACTTCACAGCTGAACCATTCTGCAGCAATTTCATTCACTGGTCAGCTTTATTTGAGGGCTATTTGCCAGCATGGTAGCTGTCACGGGAGCTGGCCTGGGACTGCCCTCACTGATGCTACATCCCTACCGCCTCGAAGGGCAAACCCTCTCTGACTATGCCAGAAAACACCAGGCTATTGACTGGATAAAAAATGAAAAATGTCACTGTGGAACGTGCTTTCTTAGGAACAAAATACATTTGGGGAGAGCATTTAGATCAGAAAACACCATATAGAGCAATGAAGATGAATACTATAGGCCATGTCTTTTCACCTCTGCTTCACTTTAGCTTTTCTGAATGACCTTACAAAGCTCAGCTGAATTTATTTTGAAAGTCAGCAGGGAATACTTAATATGAAAAATCAGTTTCTGAGAAGGAGGTAAACATAGACACAGACCTACGAAATGGTTAACACCCATGCTAACTAGAACCCAGGGCAGTCATTTATGGTATGATCCATGAATTCCAGAGAGGGAAAACGTTCACTTTTAAAACCATTAGCCCAATGATAAGATCTTTGAGAATTTCATCCAAAGCACCATTCCCTGACTATTGAGTCGTTTAATGCTTGTGGGTGATAACCTCTTGACTTTCCTTTTCTATGCTATTCCTTGTCTGGTGAACCTGGAGTTGGCAGAAAAAGATAACACCTTCCCTCCTATGGACTTTGACAAATGATAAGTTCTGAGTCTACCGGAACCACTTTATTCTTATCCAGAGGAATCTAAGAGTCAGCATGTTCTTTTTAGTTAAATCACTCACTTTGTAACTTTTGTTTAATCTTTGACATAGCTTTGTGTTATGTGGCCATGGATCCTTGGCAGTTTTAGCAAAGACTGTGGTATCATTAAAAATGTTAAAATGAATGGTTTTAATCTCATGTGGGTTTGTAAAATTCAGTGGTAATAAATACAAGCTACCTTGTGATCTGGGGGCGGGGAGGCAGTTTTCACATGTGAAGCTCATGTCCTGTGGCTACCACCTTAGCAGCACAGTTAACGCAGCAGATGACCATGGTGGTGTAGGTGATGGAATGTGGGCCTTGCAGTCACACTGACCAGCATTCAAATCTTGATGCTGTCTCTCTCTGGCTGTGTTTATTATTGACAAATTAGTTTTGTGAAATTTCATTTTTTTCATCTCTTAAAGTGGAGCCACAATTCCCATTTCATAGACCTGTCATGATGACCAATGAGATAATGTTTAAAACACTATACAACACACTTGATACACAGCAAGTGTACAATACAAGCTGGTTTTCCAATCTCCATCTTGAGTCCATCAAAGGGGCTTCAATGTCAGAAGTTCATGGTTATCACATGGTTTCAACTATACATTTATCCTAGAGCCTAAGCCTCAAGAACAGCATGAGAATAAAGTTCAAATATTCAACTTTAAAATGGGTTAATTATTTATGTTAGCAAAATTGTGAAAGCTTCAAATGCCTTGGAAACAAAAGTTTCATATCACCTTAGAAGGTAACTCTTTTTGGAAGCACATGTTTCTATTGCTGCGAGAGTCAACCCTAGCTGGGGAAATTTGCTTCATAATTTTCCCTACAACAAACCTGTAATTGTAGGAGAAATGCCATCTTTATCAACCATGAACCTTTCCTTTCTTCACTGAAGTAGAATTCATTTGTGTCATGGGGATTGACAAGGGAAAGCAGATGCACAGAAAAGGTAGTGGTATTAGTATTAGTCATGATAAAGATGTCTAACGTTTATGAAGCTATAAGACAACTACTTTGCAAACATCTCTTTTAATCCCCACAACATCCCTATGAAGAGAGTAATATCATCAACTGCATTTACAGATGAAGACACTAAGAAACAGGTTAACTAATTTGTCCAAGGTTATTTCTCTAGGAAGGAAGAGGTGGGAATTTACACATAGGTTATCAGAATGCAGAGCCAGGGTCTGTAACCCACCACGATGTCGGGAGCCTGAGAGGAGTGAATCAGGAGAAGGAACTGCTACAGAGAGAGCTCAACACCATGCTGCCTGATGGGCCATTTTCCAGCCAGGATATCCCTGTAGTGGTGAGGTTCCCTTCAGATCTTCACTGTTCTTTAAGGAAAATGAAAATTGCTATTATATCCAAATCTATTGCTACATAAATGGAAAGAATAGAGTTGGGGGTAGTGGTATTTGTCAATATCTGTAACCTGGTAAGACTGAAAGTTACTTGGGAATCCCCAGGACCTGACTCATGACATAAATACACAAAATAAAAGATAGATATAATACCATAAAGCAAAACAACCATATGACAGTTACCCAAATATTCTTAAAAACAATCTTGTGATTATTTATAAATGCATTAAATAGAAGATCTAAAAATAGGAGTAATATCAACAAGAAATTTCAAGTTTGTGGTAAGTATCAATGTTATTTTGAGAGAGTTGTCACAACTGTAATGCAATTATGAAAAATCTGTGATTTCTATTGGTGACAAAGACAAAGGTGCTGCTCATGTCACCAAAATTTGCAGCTTGTGTCTTAGCATTTGAAGGAAATGCTAAATTCCAGTTAAAAGTTAGTGAAAATAAATATGCAAATGTTCTCATCCATGTTCAAAGATACTCGTTAATTCTAGTGTTGTATATTTTCGGGGGAGTCTATGGACCCAAGGTAAAGACCTTGGATTGATGTCAGACAGGGCTTAGCACAACGTGGTTCACTGTGAGAGCTTTATAAATTACTCATTCATTACAGATTTTCTCTTAGGAATTTAAATGATGCCATGCTAGTAGGGTAAACCATGTGAAATTGCCTATTTTGTAGGTTAAAAAAAGAAATTTTGGCAATTTCATATGGTTGAACCTAATATAATTTAGGAACTCTATAAAGTATGTTGTGGAACTATTTTAATTCTTTAGTATATATACTATGAGGTTTTTTTTCCCCCCTAAGGAAGTATGTATTAGCTTAGTGGGTTTTTAAAAGCATAGACCATGTAGTATTACATTTGACTATTTCTTCTGATTTTTTCCAGTATGTATTGCCAAAGACAAATGGACACATATTGGGGTTATTCTGAGATTTATGATGCTTCTTAAGAGACATCTTCATCTTTTTAATTGTAGAACATTTGTGATATCTGTGATTTATTCATTCTTAATGATTCATTTGAATCTAAAAAATCTCTCCCATGTTGCCAAAAATTTTAGTCTTACTGATTTGGAGGAAATCCATGATGTAGATGCATTGAAGTGTCACATATTATTTAGAAAGATACTTTAAATAAGTTGCCTCAATCACTCAAATGAGTATATGTTCTTAAAACAAAGTTATCATTGCTATAAAGGGGAGCAATTCTTTCTCTCATGTCCACCATAGTACACCTAGAACCTAGCTCTGTGGCTGGCACAAACTAGACATTTGATAAATACTCGTTGGATGAAAGAATGAGGAGATAAAGAAATGAAGAAATACTAGCCTCATCAACTGCTTTTCCCACCTCCAGCTGAAAAAGAGGAGTCATTGGGCTCTGATTCTGGTTTGGTCTGCCTTCAACATTCCAGTGTTAGTTAACTTGGTACTCAGAATTATTGTCAACTCAATAACATATAATTAAATGGAGGGAAATAGTTTTATGAGCATTTAAAAAAAGGTTGATTTTGAACACCAACACATTATTTTTTCGCAGTATGAACAATCAAATTAAGTATACAAACAAGATTGTTGAGAGAAAGTTTGATTTTTCTTAAGGGAAAAAAAAAACATCTTTCAAGCATTATTAAGCTCTTTAGAGGTATTTTTTCCCACTCAAACAACTGATCATATTATTTAAAATTGGTAAAATGTTAATATTTTACATTTATTTTAAATTTAAAATTTATTATGGAAAATATGCTCACAAAAATATTATGTCAAACATATTCATGAGAAAATACTAAAAATAGCTGATGTAGTAAGTGCTCAAAAATTTGTTAATTAGATTGATTAATCTGATAAGTAAAAAGCAGTATCATTGTTTTAATTTTGGCTTTTTAAAATTTGTTATAGAACTTTGGCATTTTTATACATCATTAATTTTTTTTTTTTTTTACTCTTAGTTGTCTTTCTATGTCACTTGCCGTTCTTATTAAAACTGGGTTCTTAAAAAGGGACAGGGTCCCAAATACATAGTGATGGAAAGAGAGCTGACTCTGGGTGATGAGCACACAAGACAACACACAGACGACGCACTACAGAATTGTGTGCCTGGAACCTACATACTTTTACTAACCAATGTTGTCCCAATAAATTTAAAAATATAACTAACTAATAAATAATAAAAATGGGCTCTTTATATTTTTAATTGATTAGAGTTCAAACTTTCATCCTAAAAATTGACAGTATTTTTTTCCAGTTTAACATTAACCTTTTGGCATTGTTTGTGTGTTTTTGCCAAGTCAACAATGAATATTATTCTGTATTTGAAAAGCTCTTTTCAATATTATAAAAATATTTAGTTTTGTTTTATTCTTTTAAAGTTTAATGTCTTTACATTCACATCTTTGATCAATCTGATTTCAGGATAAGGAATTATGTAGAGATGTGACTTTATTATTTCCCAAATGGCTATCTAGGTGTCCCAGAAGTTTGTATTGTAAACCTATTTTTTTCCCACTGACTTGAAAACCCTACTTGATCTAAGATACCCTGTCATAAACTTGTGATCATTTCTGAGTTCTTTCCATTGAGGTCTCTATTGTTGCAAACCACAATTACATTTGGTTAGTCCACACTTGCTATTTTCTTTCCCAGAATTTTCTTTGCTATTCTCACATGTTTATTTTTCAGATAAACTTCATAGTCATTTTGTAAGTTCTCCCTGAACTTGTGACTTTGTTTAGGGTTTTATGAGCATTTAACCCAGTGCCTGACAAATTTAAGCCTTCTCTAAGTGGGACATACAGTTGTAATGTCAACAATGATTATGATTACCACATTAAGCATAATGATAGCTACAAAGAGGATTAACATCTTTGCAATATCCAGTCTTCTTATCCAAGAAAAAATTTGGATAATTTCCGTTTATTTAAACTTTAAATGTCTACCTCTGTACAGATGCTGCTTGACTTACAATGTGGTTACGTCCTGACAAATCCATAGTAACTTGAACATATCATATGTCTAAACTGCATTTAATATACCTAACCTACCAAATATCATAGCTTAGCCTAGCCTTCCTTAAATGTGCTCAGAACAGTAATATTAGCCTACAGTTGGGCAAAATCATCTAACGCAAAGTGTATTTTATAATGAAGTTGAATATCTACTTCATGTATCTTATTGCCAACACAGTATGCTATCGCGCATCCGTTGTTCACCCTTGGACTGCACAGCTGACTGGGAGCTGCGGCTCGCTGTGGCGGCCTGGCATTACCAGAGAGCATCGTACTCACCTCACTAGTTCAGGAAAAGATCAAATTTCAACATTTGCAGTACAGTGTGGATCATTTTTATACCATCCTAAAGTCAAAGGAGCCCTAAATCAGACCATCACAAGTTGGGGACCATCTGTACTTGAAATGGTTTTCTCGTCTCTTCAGCATCCTCTTTTGTAACAACTATTTTACACCCTCAAATCTCCTTTCTCAGTGTCTGTAGACAAAATCACTACCACCGGCTACATCTCCCTCATCTTCCTCCAAAGTTGCAAGCCTACCTCTGCTTGCATTCCTTTTCCCCTTCCTCATCTCATTTTTAAATGATCTTCGTTTTGCTTAAGTCAATAGTCCCTTCCATGCCTCATGTGACTTGACTTCTTAGCAGAACCTTTAACAGGGTTTACAATTTCTTTCTTGAAATACGCTCTTCCACGGGCTTCCCTAACATCATTCTTGGATTTCCACTGCCTCTCTGACTGCGTCTTCTAAATCTCCTTGACCTTTAAATGTTCAAATGTATCAGGAATCTTCTCTGGGCCACTACTTTTCTTTCTCTTTTCACTTTCCCTTAATGACCATGACCACCCTCTTTAACTTGAAATACTTGAAATATCATCCAAGTAGTCTCTTTTCCATGGTTTGCCTTTCATGGCTTAAGTTACCCACATTGAGCATGGTCCAAAAATATTAAATGAAAAATTCCAGACATAAACAATTCATAAGTTTAAAATTGCATGCTGGTTTGAGTAGTATGATGAAACCTTGCACCATCTCACTCTGTCCCACCCAAAGCATGGATCACACTTCATCCAGCGTATCCACACTAAATATGCTCCCCACCCATTAGTCACATTGTGGTGGTTTGGTTATCAGATCAACTGTTATGGTGTCTCAGTGCCTGTGTTCAAGTAACCTTATTTTACTTAGCAATGCCCCCAAAGCCATTCGCATAAGTTTTATTACAGTAAGTTGTTACAATTGTTCTATTTTAACATTATAATTGTTGTTGATTTATTAATGTGCCTAATTCATAAGTTAAACTTTATCATAGGTATGTATGTTTAGGATAAAACATGGTATACATGGGGTTTGGTACTATCTGCAGTGTCAGACATGTACTGGGGTTCTTAGAATGTATTTCCTTTGGATAAAGGCTAATAGCTTTTATCTCTTGCCCATACTCCTTTTTCTGTGTTTCGTTTGGAAATATCTACTTGATTACCTGAAATCTCCATTTGGAAGTCTCGTTGGCACCTTATCTTAGATTTATTGAACCATACCTTTCCCTACCCCACTTCAGTTTGCTCTTCCTTTAATTCTCCCCATCTGGGATTATGGCTCCTCCATCTATTCCATTGCCCAGGTCAAAATCTGGGTATAATCTATGACACCGACATTTCATGTTCAAATCATTACTAAATCCATCTAGTATCTCTTGAATCCATTCGCTTGTCCTCATCTTCACTGCCCCCACCCAATCCAAGAACCCCATCACTAACCTGGACGGCAATGCCAGCTTCTTTTCTGCATAGTTTTGGGTATCCTTTCCAACCAGGCTGTTCTCTGCCTGCAAGTCAAAGTAACAGTTTAAAAACATAAAATTTGTATTATTACTTCCTTGCTTAAAACATTTCAGTGGCTTCCCATTATTCTCACAAGAAACTTACTATAATCCACAGGTCCAGTATGACCTGTCCCCAAACTATTTCTTCAGCATTACCTTCTGTCAACTTTATGATCACTATTCCCTTCTAAGACCCCTTCAAAGGTGAAAATCTTCTATCTTTGTCCTCTGTTTTTGTTTGGCCAATTTCTACTTATTCTTAGGCTGCATTTTATTTTTTTATTGCTACATTTATCGGGGTGACATTAGTCAGCAAAAATTACATAGGTTCCAGGTATACAATTCTACAACACATCATCTATGTGTTGTGTTATGTGTTCATCATCCAGGGTCAGGTCTCTTTCCATCACCATATATCTGAGTCAGGCTTCACTTTAAATGTTATATCCTCAGGGAGGTCTTCCTTGACTCTTGAGTACAGACTAGATTTCAATAGGTGTATCCACTTATGGTACCTGATACTTTTCCTCTAAATACATTATAGTAGTTATTATATAGTTGTGTGTTTATTTCTTTATAATCTATTTCTATTACTAGAATATATTCTACATGATGTCAGGGACTATATAATTTTTAAAACCTTTTTGTTTTAAGGTAATAGAGTCACATGAAGTTGTAAGAAATAGTACAAGAGAGATCCTGTTACACTTTGCTCAGGTTCCCCCAATGGAAACCACTTGAATAACCATAGTACAACATCACAACCAGAAAACTTACATCACAGAATCTGCCAACCTGATTTAGAAACCATTTTTTCACGTGCTCATCCATGTGTGTATGTGTTTCATTCTATGCAATTTTGTCACAGGTAAATTTGTTGTGACCACTGCTACAGTCAAGATACAGAAGTTTCATAGTAAGGATTCCTCATGTTACCCTTTTATAGCCAGTCACCTCTCTCCCCATAATTTTTTAAATTTCAATATTGACATTACTTCAAACAGAACTTGGTATATAGTGGGTATTTAAAGAGTATTTCTTACATGAATAAAATAAATTATATAATTTATTAAAGCTGGAATTCATTAAGAGAACAATTTACCACAACCAAAATGGATTTATCCTAGAAATTCATGGGAGTAAAGGCTATCAAAATAATATTTCATTACAATATTTTAAAAAAGGAAATTTGATAAGCAAAAATATTAAAATGTGTCAATTTTAAAATAAATAATTTTTCAAAGAATAGAACTATTCTTACTTGCTATGATAAAAGAACCCATTTTAAAATTGAAGTAAGTATTAATTCCATGATAAAACATGTTAGTCTCTTTGAATAGGGATGTTTGCTGTCACTATTATTATTCTATGTTATTTTAGAATCTGTTAAAGTAATAAGATATAAAAAGAAAAGAAAAGCTTGGTATGAAGCAATTATCAATATTCTCCAAACAAAGGCCACTAGGAACCTATCAGTTGGGGGTTCACTACTAATTGCAGCAAGTGAGAAGGCTTATTGGGGAATGAAGTGAATGGAGACTTGTGGGGTATCTCAGTAGCAAGGTATTGGGAAAAAAATTGATTATATAATTGAAGTGATTTGGGGGAGGGTTTAAGGAAGCAAGGCCTCTCTCTCTGGGTAGGATGCTGTCAGGAACTGGGGATAACTCTATAATTGGGTATCTTAATAAATCTTTTCTAGAGGTGTGGGAGACTAGACCAAAGCTAAATCTGTAACCCGTACCAATGCAACAATCACATGTATTAATCAAAAACAGGGACATATTTGGTATTTTTGTGGCTTGGACATTGTTCACATTTTGTCTCTGCTCAGACATGATTACAGAGGGGTCTTATTTTTGTCTGGATCCTTGATGGTCACTGGCCCATGTGGCCTTGATGTTGACATTTTGTGAAATTTAATCTATCTATCTATCTATCTATCTATTTATTTATTTATTTATTATGTGGGTAGTTCCCTGGCTGGAAATTGAACCCAAGCCACAGCGTTGACAGCACCGAAGCCTAGCCACTACACCACCAGGGAACTCCGAAATTAGTATATTTAATGGAAGAATGCCCAAGCCTGGCAAATAGGACCAGGTCAACTCCTGGATGTCAAGGACTGCTTTCTTTTTCTAAAGACAGTTAGCATTATTTGCAAACCATGTTAATATCTGTATAAAAACTATTGCAATAGGAAGTTAACTATTCATATTTATCAAAAGAGTATATTGTTTAGTATTATTTCCATGTAAGATAAAGATAAGCTATGTACAAGGTCAGACAATTAATTTTGCAAACTCATCCTAGAAAAAGTGCTGCATACCTCATTGCTGAATATCACTATGGTCACCTTTGAAGTACTCCCCTTGGGAAGTTATGTATTGATGCCAGCACCTAGTCCACCTTTCAAAGCAATTTTGGAACTCTTTCTGGAGTGGGCATCGGAGCAGTGCTGCCAATGTAAACACACGGTAGCAAGTTCGTGAACTTAATTGTCAGGTTTTGAGGATGATGACAGTTCTTGTTAAACTTGGCAAGGATGGAAATGAAATCAGGGACATGTTAGTCCCAGTTTATGGGGATAACACCACAAAGAAAATCGCAATATATGAATGGATTAAACGTCTTTCTGAGGGGAGAGAAAGTGTCACTGATTAAGAGAAGTCAGGGAGGCCAGTAACAAACAGAACTGATGAGAACATTGCAAAAATTCACTGAATTTACATCAAAATCATCAGCTGACTGTGAGAAGCACAGCAGACCAGGATGTTCTAAACATCGATAGAGAAACAGGAAAATCTTCACTGAAAGACTTGGCATGAGAAAGGTGTGTGCAAAAATGGCCCAAAGAGCAAAAGCAAAGGAGAGTCAAAGTTTGCCAAGACCTTTTGGAGAGGCAAGAAGATGCTTTGGGCCATGTTATCATTGGTGATGAAACATGGGTATATCAATACAACCCTGAAACAAAGCATCAAAGTGTACAATGGAAATCAACCAATTCTCTACAACCAAAAAATTTCTGTCAGTTCAAATTAAGAGTCAAAATGATACCAGCTATCAGAGGGGTTGTTCATTGTGAATTTGTACTAACTGGACAAACAGTCAACCAAGTTTACTATTTGGAAGTACTGAAAGGCTGCATGAAAAAGACTTGAACTTTTTGCCAACAACTCATGGCTCTTGCATCATGACAATGCACCAGCTCACACAGCACTGTCTATGATAGAGTTTTTAGCCAGTACACAAATAACTGTATTGGAACACCCTCCCTACTCACCTGATCTGGCCCCCAATAACTTTTTTTTACTCAAAAATAAAGGAAATATTGAAAGAAAAACTTTTTGATGACAAGGGTCAGGATATCTAGAGTCATAAGACAACAGCTCTGATGGCCATTCCAGAAGAAGAGTTCCAAAATTGCTTTGAAGGGTGAACCAGGTGTTGGCGTCGGTACATAGGTTCCCAAGGGGAGTACTTTGAAGGTGACCGTAGTGATCTTCAGCAATGAGGTATGTAGCACTTTTACTAGGATGAGTTCGTGAACTTAATTGTCAGACCTCATGTATGTATGTGTGTGTGTGTGTATGTATTTATAAATACATACACACACACATACATACATATCAGCAATAGGTCATTTTAAAATAATGAAAATTAGGCTTCATAATAGAAAACAAACATATAAACTAGGATTAAACTTAGTAAGATATGTCAAGGAACTTAGAACAAACTCGCACAGATGATGATGAGTCAAACATTTGGAAATGTTCTTAGTAAATATTGTACATTTCTTTTATATATTTTGTAATAGCTCAACTACTTCAGATATCTGCTTTCCCCATTCCTCTGATACTCTATTAGTGTATCAGATTGCCTAGTATTAAAGGAAAACTGTAATATAAGAGTTCTTTCTTAATATAAGAGTTCTTTCTAAGTGTATTTTGGGGTTTAGGCTACCACATCAAAAGGAGTAGGAAAAAGCTGGTAAGAAACTGTATCTTTGTGAGCAAGTAAGAATTCACCTTCTATAAATAAATAGCATGTCATGGGGACTGGCATGAGTTATAAACGAAGCAACTAACTCATCTTGTAAAACCACAATATTTTAATGATAGGAAAAAGATTTTTTACTTAGTAATCAAGATAGACACACACACACACACATGCACATAAACATACACACACAAATATATATACACACATACATGTATATACCTTCTATGAATATAAGTATATATGTGTGTGTGTGTATATATGTAGGTAAAGTGAGAAAAGACTAAAAATAAACTTCATTTCACCAAATGATCATAAGATTCTTCCCTTGTTCTATGAGGTAGTAATTGTGGAGGAATGAGCACATTATGGAAATGAGAAAGATCTGGCTTCAAGTTCCTACTAGGCTGTGGGGCCATGGGCAAATTATTTAACTCCTGAGTTTCAGTTTCTTCATCTGAAAATGGGGCACATGCCCACCACATGGCACTTTTACAATAATTGAGGCACTACATTAAAAATAAGAATACCTTAGTGCTTGACACAGCAGTTTCTCAAAAAAGAAAATGCTGATAGCCTACATTTATCCTTTCCAATTTTCTCCTGAAAGTGATTGACAAGCAAAAGGAATTTCTGAATTCCTGACATTGAACATTGTGAACCATAATGCCTAATTCTGAATGCATAGAAGTTTAGTACCTTACAATGGCAAATTTAAAAAATTTAAAAAGACTTTCAACTCAAAGGAGTTCTGAACACCAATTTGTGTATATGTGGATTCTCACACACCAGCAAGCAATTCTCTAACACCAGTCAGGTGTCTTACAATTCAACTCAATTCTGACACTATCTACCTGGAGATAGCATCAGATCTCACAGGTTAAGGGCTCAGTCCCATAAGACTGCCCCCTCCTTCAGGTGTCACTTGTAAGTCCAGGTTGTTACCTGTACTGACCCATTGGCTATGGATCAGGTTTCCACGCCCCTCCACCCCCATCTTGGGTTCAGTTAATTTGCCAGAGTGACTCACAGAAAGAAGGAAAAAAATTTACTTAAGAGATTACAGAGTTATTATAGATGGTTATAACTCAGGAGCAGCCAGATGAAAGAGATGCACAGGGCTACGTACGGAGAAGGGCTTGGCGCTTTCCCCAAAGCAACACGTATTCACCAAACCGGACGCTCTCCAAAGCTCCTCCTCTTTGGGGTTTTAATGGAGGCTTCTAACGACTAACTCATTGGCCATTGGTAATTGAGGCAACCTCCAGCCCGCTCTCACCTGACCCCGGAAATCAGGGGGTGGGACTGAAAGGTCCAACCCTCTCTTCATGATTGGTTCTCCTGACAACTAGCTTCCATCCTTAGGTGCTCTCCAAAAGTCGCCTCATTTAATGTAAATCCATTTCACCTTTATGGCTCTAAAGAGTTTTCAGGAACTGAGGACAAGAGACCACCTACTGTAATAAGATTCTCCCATAGCTCTTATGCTTAGGAAATGCCAGGGCTTTGGAAACTGAGGCCAAGGACCATGGATGAAGTTCAACCACGGATGTTTCATACCTAAGAACTGTGTTTTGGTCACCTGAATGACCAAATATATATTTCTTTTAAGTCACAATATCGCTCACCTTTTCTGAAGTTCTTTAATGGTATCTCTGGGGAGGTCACAGCTGATTTGAGAGATACAAACACATATTACAAAGGCTATAATTTTTTTTTTTTTTTTACTGCAACCTCCACAGGGTGTTAGGCCAAACTAAGAATTTCTGCTCCTCTTGGTGAAAAGATAGCTTTCATTTCCTGCCCACTAACAGTCCAACGAATTAAAATGCCAATTGAGATCACAGGTGTTGGAAAACTAAGCCCCTGGTGTTCACGGAAATGCTGGAATCGAAATGTGACTAATACTATTTACCTGGTTCTCATTGAAGACCTGATCAACCACTAACAGAGGACTGTCTCCCTCGATTATTTTCCATCAAGCCCTGAATTCTCCTCACTCAGAGAGGTTCATAGCATTCCTTCTTAAGGAGTGACTTCTACAGCATGTCCCTTGCCTCACCCCGCTTCTCCAAACAGGCTAAGGTTTGCTTGAAGTTATGAAACATACTATTAAAGGCAGACTTCTAGTTGTCACTCAGGCCTTAGGATTCTAGTCCCTTTTCTCCTTGAGATTGCGTCCCTCCCCACCTCCCCCAGCCCCCTAACCCCGTCTGATGCTGACTTAGTGGAGCCTTTCCTTATCTCCACACTTCTCTAAAGCTGAACACCAGAGACATTTACAAACTTGACTGGGAATGAACTTGGAGCCACCAAGCTCAAGTCTCTTGTGAGCCAAATCATTATTGAATCAAGTGGGTAGACAGGGAAAAAAGAAAAAAACCACTTAAATATGGATGATAATGGTCCCTGACTTCACCTCTACTTGTGAGAAATAATTACTCTTCCCTGTGACACATACAGTAAGTCAGAAGATTGCCATTTACTGCTCTTGCTTTTAGCATATTCCTCATCATTACATATGGCATTCTATCTATCAGCAAAAAATTAGATTTCATTGACAGATAGGTTATAAATTCATCCTGGAAAAAAATAAGACTCATTTTCTGACATGAGTATATAATAATGAGTATATACAACTTAGTTCAGTTTTAATTTAATTATAATATATTCATCACTTATTTGTGTTTCCATCTTATCTATACTTTTTTAATAGTTAAAAACTCTTTGATGCATAACTTAGTTTCTATTCTGTATTTTTAGTTGTGAATTTTTAAATTGAGAAACTACTTTTGTCTATTTCTTCTATAAATATTGCTGAATTTTCCTTGGCAGCATTAATTACCTTTTAAAAGAAATAAATATGCAGGAGGAAAAGGATGTCTTTTCTTGTCAAAATTTGAATAATATAAAATCACTACTAATTGGTTTACATGAATATTAAGGTTCTTCAGGCCTACAAAATGTTTACATGTGATAGCTGTCATTGCAATTCCTTTGTTAAGCACTTTACAGATAGTATTTCAACTTACCTTCATATCATCCCAACAAGTAAATAGTACGCATATTACTTTACCTATTTTTGAAATATATGATGCACCTAAGACTTTAAAAAAAGTGAGATAATTTTCTCAAAGTTACATAATTAGTGACAGAGCTAAAATCCAAAATTATATAATACATTCACTTTTTTTTTAATATAAGAAAGGAACTTTTTTCCTCTTCTAGGATGTGATAGGCAATAACTTTGCCAAGTTTACATAACTAACAAATTAATCAACTAAATAAATGTAGCAGATAATAAATTTCCACATGGTCAGGTGTATAAGAACAGCATATTTTCTATGGATTACAGCAACTTAATTTCTGATTTTTCTCAGTCCTTCTAGCATGTTCACCTGCCTTGTCCCAAAGCCCAAGAATACATCTCACACTGTCTGGGGACCTAACATGATCCCATGAGTGGAAGGTCTGCTTGTAAGATAGTCCCTGATCAGTCAGCCCAGATGCACCTTATATCCATTTTCCTTTCAGGGTTTGCCACCTTCTTGGAATTGTGGCCTCGAGTCCACACTATTGGACCCTCAGAACTCTTTTCTCTTATCTCCATATTCTCAACCCCATCGTTTTTGTTTGTTTGTTTGATTTTGTTTTTAGTTGGGGACAGTAAAAGGGGGACCTGGCAATTGCCTGCTCTTTCCACTTCTCCAGTTTCTCTGTCTATACCTGGGAGTCACATTCTTCATTATTATCACCAAATTTTCTCCATTTACCGAAGTGGTTAGGCCTTTGGAAAGTAAAACCACAATGACTGATGCTCTGCTCCTCCTTTCTACCTAGCCTCAACCCTTCTATGAGGCAATACAGTATGGAGTCAACTGCCCTCTTGAATGGGAGAAAATGAGTGGTAGAGGAACTAGGAAACAATATGTAAATTAATGTCTGAAAATATACTCAGAACATACAACTATTTAGAAAGTATGAGAATTGACTTGAATCTGAAGGGTATGGAAGTGAGCTAGATTGTGCCAAATAAATAAAGGAAGCTGTCCCTATCCTAGGAGTGCATTGCCTATTAATAATTGGAATGAAAGAAAAAATAAAATTAAACTAAAATCAATGAAATGGTCAGAGAACAATGCCAAACTGTGTGATAGGAATTCAGAGAGGAGATAACTTACAGCTGAAAGAGCAGATATACCAACATATTTTAATAATACCTACTGCCAAATTAATTAGATATTACCAATATAATTATAAAATATTAACTAAGAATCTACTAGTTACAAAGCACTCTACTAGGGAACCAGGAATGCAAAGAGGGAGCATAATTTTATCTTTCACATCAGGGGAGCTGAGGATGGAGAAGAGAGGAAGAAGAGACATTTGTAAATACTTTTTAAAAGATGGGATTTTCAGCTGAGTATTAAAGAAAGTAAAATGTTGCAATGGAATTATGATTAGAGAAAACACTGCATGCAAAGGCAATGGTAGAATTGATCCAGTTTTGAGATCTTTCTTTCCTCTCAAGCTTGGGAGTGCATCTTATTAGAAAAAGGAAAGAGAATGAATGGAGGGAAGGAATTTTTTTCATCAAATACACCTTGGTTAGAGACTTCCTCATAGGATATGAAGGAGCAGGATGGGGCTAGTTCAGACTCCTTTCTAGAGATGGAGGATGAGAGTTGAAACAGAAACCATGGCTTGCAAAATAGTCTGCAGATAAATGGCCTAAGGTCAAAATACCTTTATGTTTAGATCCATATGTTCCAAGATTGAACCATAGTTAGAATGACGTTGCAGTAACTCTACAAAGATCATATGTTCTAAAAATGAGGCCTCTGACTATGCCTGCCTGGTTTACCAATTCTGGACAGTCCATGCCAAGACCATTTTATGACTAATTCCAGCCTCCCCCACCCACCCCCAGGTCCTACTAGTGCCTGTCCCTAGCTCTTCATCTTTTGACTCAGTCTATGGCTCCTCTGCTTTGGATGGTCCCTTGCTGCAACAGACTCAATCAACCCAAGTTATTTTTTTCTTTTACTATAAGTGTGTACCTGGTGGTCTCTGCACTTGATTTAACAAATCAAGGTCTATCAAGATTTGTCAGAGACTCTTGCTACTGTAGAAGTGGACTCTGAGTAATGATCATACCAGACAGCCTTAAATCTCCATCTCCTCAAAGCCACGCCACCTGTCATGCTCATTGCTGGTATGAGCTCCAAATTTTGCTAAGCCCTTCAGCATTGGTTTTGTTTTGTTTGTCTTATAGATAAAATCTCTAGGACTTTTTGGTTATATGATCACAGTTGTAGTACATTCTCTTTAAATTCTGCCAAAATATAAACACTTTTAAACCAGTCTTCCTCCTATCTGCTGTCTGTGTACTGGCAATCTTATAGTACATCTCAGAGATTCAGAGGGCAGGAGACAGGTCCAGTAAATTTGCATGGCAGTATAATAGTTGATGATCAAATATCACAGTTTTATGGAAGTTTTTTTTACCTTTATAAGCAACAGTGCTTCTTGTCCTTTTATGGAGAGATAAATATTTGTTGAATCATTTGGCATGGTAGCTCCTGTGTAATAGAATTTAATACTCTGGTGATCACTGATTTTCCACCAAAAACATGGACAAACACTTTGTCAAGGATCATTGTTAAAGTTTCAGGCATAGTTCGTATGTACCATAATCAATTGGGATTTCTTTCTTTCTCTGGGGAAAGCTGGCTGCACTGTCATGCAGACACTAAAGTGACCCCTATGGACAACTATGTCATGAGGAACTGAGACCTCCTGCCAACAGCCATCATTTATCTGCCAGTCAAGAGTGGCCCACCTTGGAAGTGGATCTGCCAGCCTCAGTTAAGCCTTGATATAACTGGAACCTTAGTTGACATCTTGACTGCAACATCCTGGGAGACGCCAACCAGAACATCCTAGCGAAGCCACTGCCCACTTCCTGGCCCGCAGAACTCTGTGTAGGAAAATAAAATTTATTTGTTTTAAGCCATCCAGTTGGAGGCAATTTGTTATTCAGCAATAGATACCTAATATCACAGACAACTAATATTGACAGACCATTAATACAATAGCTAACTAATACCAAATGGCCTTTTCATTTAATTTGAACAGAAATTATGAGACAATAAATGTTTTTGTAAGCCACTAAGTTTTATGATAACTTGTTGCACAGCCACAGATAACTGTGTAACAATTATATAAAACAAGATTAAATTGTTCTGGTTGATTTTTATAATGAAAATTTTTATCATGTTATTTACATATTATTATGTTATGGAATTTTAATAATGATATTGGAATGAAGCTTTTGTTGTCTATTGAGGTTTTACACATAATCAGTTTTATAAGGATTTGGTCACAAATTTATCCTGGAAGTATATATTACGGTCAATGAGGACATTGAAAAACAATTTAACCCATAAAGTTTATTATAAATGTCACCAACGGACAAAGACATTTAAACCTATAGAAAAAAGCCTTTTTTTCTCTCATTATTCTATTGACAATTATCATACTATTAATAGTCATGCATGAGTATAAGTACATATCTCTTTTTAACCTGAATTATATTTCTAATAACCCATTTTACTTAAACATAACCCAGGAATGCTAAACTTCCTGTTTGAATTGTCAAGTTTTTATTTCTTTTTTCATACATTTAACTAATAAGAGAACTATTGCAGTCATTTGAAATAATTAAAATTTGGAAATTTCTAAACAAATCTAATTTTTATCTTTCATTCCATAAAGCAAAGGAGCAGATACGAGGGCAGTCTGGACAGTATTCAGCCATGTAGCTGTTCTCGTTGTACTGACAATGCTGGATTTTTTCCGGACAACCTTCATATTTATATAGAGACATCATTAACCATTTGATTCTTTGGAGCTCAAATTTGGCAAAGACAAATCAAAAAGAGTTGTTTTCAAAAATAAGAAGATGTGTTAAGAAGTTACCTCTTGAAAAGGCACAGGGCTCTGTTTTTCAAGAGATTCTTTCAAATATGTAAGAAATAGATTTATGTTATTTAAACTCTTGGGGGAGGCATAGATAGAGAGATGCTTCCCTATGTAAGTTTATGAAGCTAGAGGAACTCTGAGAGCAAACCTGACAGAATGAATGAGCAGCATGATGGCAGCAGAAACAAGGGGTCCAGAGAACAGGGCAAGAGAATCTCTCAGAACAACAGAATGAAGATGAATTTGTGCTTGAGGATCTAACTCTGATCAACTGTCTACACCAGAGAAGGATTTTGTGCTTGCTGGATATAGTAACTGGCAATCGAACCAGTCCTGACTTTCTTAAAATTTGGATGTATATACTGTTTCCACTTAAGAATCACCTGTCTTCCCATTTGCGTTTTGTAAATCAAATGTTAACTTCTGGCATCTGTTATAGAACCTGAGGTTCTAGTTCGTTATTACAGACAAATTAAAGAGAGAGATTTTCCTCATAGTCATCTTTTCTTATTTCATAACCATCCCTTGGCTATCGCTTGCTGGGGTTTCCATGGAAACCAGCTAAATAACAAGGTGGCTATCTAAAGGTTTCCTATATGACTCAGTTATTTTCATTTAGAGAACAATCAGCTGCTGTCACATCTTTGCCTGTGCTTTAAAGAAATTCTTAGAGTCTCTGCATGTGCCAGGACTAAACTCAACCAGCAACACATGCACACACACAAAACTGAACACTAGAGAAAGGGTTTAGTGAGCACATAGATAATCATTTCAAAGGATTGCTAGGTGTTGGGAAAGCAGATTCCAAGGAAATAACACTGGGGGTAAATACAAAGCTATTTCTGGTTCTGCCTGTGTTTTTATATACAATCAATATCCAGCTGACTTGGAAAAAATTCATGGGAAATGATGCATAACAAGTATAAAATTCTATTATACAACTAAGACTCAGCTGTGGTCTTTCCTATCTTCCCTTTCTTCCTGCTGCTAAAACCCCAAGGCAAGGAATCAAGCCTTCTAGACACTGCCGGATGAGTCAAGGTACCATGGCCCAGACAAGCTTAGCACCAGCTCTGTCACCACAGACACAAAGGCATTCAAGAAACCACAGCACTCTGGTTTTGGGCCTCCTGCCTTCTTAATCAAATCAGCACAGAGTGTGTATGCAGAATTTACCCACCACACAAACAAACACCATAAATCACCTTGGGGCTGTTGGCCAGCGGAGAGGTCCATTGAGCTGTGATTCACTGCGGAAGAGGAAGGCCTCTGAAGGCAGCCAATCAGAGTGTTGCCCAGGGAAAAGTCACTTAGCTCTTACAGGAAGCCATCTAATTATGTTACTGTAATCCTCAGGCTTGCATTTTTCAGCCACCTCAACACGAACTCACAGACTTCGCCGATTATGTAATTACGGAAAACTTCACAACAAACACGGAGATTCCTTCTGGAGGCCACATTGAGGCCTGGGATGTGCATTTGAGCATGGGAGGGAAGCCCACGGCTCACAAAGGGAAGAGCAAAGAGATTTATTGAACTTAAAAGGCCGCTGTTTAAAAGGGGGCCCCAACCAGACCTCCCCTTTCGTGTGCACATTTTTTGCACCTGCAACTGCTTGTGGGCTGGAAAGCAATAGCCTTCCCGCTCTCCCAAGAGACCATGTTTTCATGCCTTGGCCCCAAATGTGTCATTTTCCTGCCAGGGGAGAGAAATCAAAAGAAACCAAGTTTTTAGAACTTTGCTATAAAGAAAATAATAATTCCGAAAAGGATTGGAGCCACATTTTCAGGTTAGACACAGTTGCTAGAGAAATGTCAGAAGGGAAAACATTCCTCTTCACTCTCCTTCCTCACCCGTGGGAGTTGGTCTTCATTTCGCTGGGTGCGACGTGACATCCGAGGCGACCATTTCAGCGGCGTCTGCGGCCAGCTTTCCATTCAGCAGCATGGACCTCTGCTTCCAGCACAGGGTTCAAAGTCTAGGTGCCAAATGGGCCTTCCTGATTCTTGCCAGAGAAGATGCCTTATAAATGACTTCCATTAAAACAAACGTTTGATACCAGAAGTGAACTGTGGAATCCTAACCGTGATGCTCATGAATGAAGTGCTGACAAATGGTCTTGCTTTAGATGGTGTTTGTGGGCGGGGCATCAGTGAGAGCTGGGATCAAAACTTGATTTTGGCCATGGATCCACTTCCTCCTTCCCCCCACCACCCACATATGCTGAGATGAAAGCTAGGGTAGAAAGCTTCTTATAAACCACTATGAACTGTTTTATTCAAAGTAACATCTGTGAATTTTTATAAGAGTGGCCAAGATTTGCCCAATTATTTCTCCATCCTATCTGGGGAACAGAAAGTTTCAAGTCAAGGGTTATAAATGAAGCAAAAGTGGTATGTTCATATGAGATAGAATGCATTACTAACTAAAGAGAAGATACAATAAAGCCCCTCACTTCATGTAGACAATAGCACAAGGATGAATGTGATTGAACAGATTAGAGTAGTAGATACAGATCAAATAAACTTAGTTTTCTTTGATTTAATGTGAAAGACATTGAGGATTTTCTATGTAGTCCTAACGTTGGTGAGTGTTGAGGATATAGGGGTTCTCATATATCTTGTAAAATACTTGTATGCCATGTGGTTAGATATTGGAGATTTTTAAAAACTAGGTATATTTAATCTCATCAAAGAGGAAGAAATTCATTCAGAGAACAAGCTTTGCAAAGCAAAGACGTGTTAGGATTCCATAATCAGATGCAGGCACCTAAATCTGCATATTTGGAATTTAAATAAAGATGGATGCAAAGATATTTGAATATTGTATCTGATCCTCCAAAAATTGTCTCCCAGGTTAATCATTTTAGTGTATATTAGTCAGCACTTGGCATTGATTTTTCATCTGATCCTTTTCCTCTTACAGATGTAAGCCTGTCAAAGGAAGAATAATTTTATTGGAGAGCAGAGTCCTAAACTAAGACTTTCTTGGGAAACCCATTTGTGTAACTAGAAAGCCTTCTCGAATCCTGACCCTGCTCTCTTTGGCTACAAAAGCCTCTCTGTTGCCATTTTCTCGGCAGGCTTCCTAACTGTCCCTTTTGCCCCCAGTGAGGTCAGGCCAGCATATGTTTAAGTGAAACTCACACTTTCTGCTCAAAGTAGCCTATCGGAATTTGCTATTTCATGTTTTACTCCTGAGTTTATCCCATTTCTTCTTTCTTCCTTCTCCCATGATCTCTTATATCCCTTAACCTGTACCTTGATAACCAGGCTCCCCATATCTCCCCAGAGCACCCTCTCCTCAACCCATACCATCAGTACCTCTCTCTGTATAGGTGTAACTCAGCAGCCAGTGATAATGAACTGCTCAAGCCTTCTCCCCTCATGTTCCCCATGAGACAATGGAACTGAAGATCACTGTGGGCTTTGATTTACAAGAACCAGGAATCCTACACCTACCTACTTCAAAAATGTTAACACTATAATAGATTGAACCATAGAATGGGAAGAAAAGGATCACTCTTTCTAGCTGAGACAACAATTATTTCCCCCTTGATGTGTACAGATAATACAGATTGGGGAAAGGGGTCGTGGAATGAACCTGTGTTGCCTCTAATACAGTGTGAATTATGGTTTCACTAGGAAGAGGAAAGGAATTTTTCCTTTCTATTGTATTTTTCTTCATTGCTTGAGAAAGTTCATCATGTGGTCTTGTCTATGTCAGCATGTCAGATTTTAGCTACTCCTCCAGCCCATATGGAGGCCTTTCTCCCAGTGAGAGGGTTCCGTGTGGGTCCTCGGTAGGAGCAGTGCAGTTCCTGGTGCTGGCACCCCAGGCAGAGCCCCGGGAGAGCTCAGCAGCAAGTTCTCCAAATGCAGCCCCGTCTCACAGCATGTGAAAACCAGAAAGGACTTAAAGCCTGACTATTTTACTTTCCACTCAACAAATAAAGTGTATCAAGGGCTTACAATTTGCTTTCCTTCACTACCAAGCAAGAAAAGGAGGAGTTCCCTGATGGTGTAGTGGCTTAAGGCTTCGGCATTGGCACTGTCAGCGCTGCGGCCTGGGTTCGATTCCCAGTCAGGGAGCTATCCACATACCAAAAAA
>PVJL010001795.1:33818-233781 GCA_004026885.1 Lyroderma lyra
CGGCCTGGGTTCGATTCCCAGTCAGGGAGCTATCCACATACCAAAAAAACCCCAAAACAAACAAACAAACAAAAATATTTATTGGGGTTCAGGGGTTCCCTGGTGGTCTAGTGGCTAGGTTTCGGTGCTCTCACCACTGTGGTCTGGGTTCGCTTCCTGGTCAGGGAACCAACCAAAAAAAAAAAAAATTAAAAAAAAAGAAAAAAAAAAGAAAAGACTAAAAAAACCCCAAAACAAACAAACAAACAAACAAAATGATGGTGATAAAAATACACGAGAAGGAGTAATCTCTTTTCCATCACTGCAGACACCACTGACCTCTTATTGAGTTGTACTCTTTTGGTTTGGGGAGCCATTTCTTTCTCCCTGTATGCCAGCACTACAAGGGCTTATAAAAGTTAAAGTTTCCTTTGGTGCTATTGCTGGGCTCCCTCCAGCCTTGCCAGGAAAGTGAAGAATGACTTGACTTATGGAGACTCTTTGTCATAACCCAGAGGCTATTAGCAAATCTCCATATCCCCATCTACTAGATTATCTGTGTGCAGTTGGGAAATTCCACTCAACACTTCCTGAAAACAAACTTTCTACTCTATGGCGTAGATGACAGCTATAGAATGCCTGGGCAGCTCCCCTGCTCCAACGCACACGGTTGTGGAAAAATACCTACACTTCTTTGACCAGTTCAATCCCAAACTCCATCTCTATCCTAATCTAGCTTTTGCCTATTTCATGGATGTTTCAGGGCTTCCCCTTGTTTACAAGTAACAGCTATTTCTCCTTCATAGGGAAAAGTCAACTTGACAATTGCCTCAATATTGCAGGATGTATGTGCTTAATAAAAAGTAAATCATTCCAGTTATACAGTTCAGGTTCTGTCAATCTGTCCACAGTATTTATTGAGTGACCACTGTGTGTGGGGAGGGTCTGGTAGGAGATACTTTTTAGGGTTACAGAACAATAATAACCACCAACAGATTAAGTGCCTGCTGCATGATTCAGAACACTCAGAAAATCTGTGTAGGTTTCAGAAAGTAGTCATTTAATATAGCACCCATATGACAAAACAGATTTTCTTTAAAACATCTCATATTAATGTATTAACTCACCACAAGTCAGTGCATATTCCAGGGTGCAATCATTCAATGATGTGTTCTTTTGATTTACCTACACATAGAAATGAAAAACAAAAAAATAAACCTGTAAGACTTGGTCTTCATTTGCCACTAAAGCTAAGCTCTTTAAAACTTAGTATACTAAATACATGTAGTTTAAAACTATGATGCTTCTGTGCCACATTAATAAAAATAATTACACTAGAGGGACACAAATTATATTAGTTTGCCTCTTTATGTTTCTGAATCAGAAAGAATGCCAATGAATTCAATCTAAAGATAATGTAAGACAATAGCCTAAAACTTCTTTAGGCCATAGGGTTAACACTAGCAGGAGAATTTTCAGAACAATTGCTTGGGCCAACAGGATAAAGGAGAGAAAGTTCTGGAGTTTCTTGGGTAAAATGGAACCTTGAAACCTAAGAACGTATTTCTGAGGAAGGAGTTTTTTCAAACACAGCTGTCTTGGAGAAAATTCAAACTGCCCTCTCTCAGTGATTCATTTCACCATGTATGTATGTTTGCATAATCACCATGTGAGGAAAAGAAATAGAGAGCTCTGTCAGACTTCTAAGGAAAGGTGCTCGTGGACTCCAGGGCCCCGCCAGCACACCCTAGTTTATAAATCAATCCTGATCTGAGGCAGGTGGGACCCATGGAGCTTGATGGGAACGCCGTGTTGAAGTATCCCTAAGGTTCACCCAAGCAAGATCTTGAGCCCCTGTTCTGATGTATATAGGCTTCTGCCTTGTAAGATCTGGTCTCCATCATGGATTCCTGACTCAAGCGTGGAGCCTGAGTCACCATCAGTACCCTGCTGTTCCCATAGTTTCTCTGGGCTGGGTGGTTGCCTTTCCAGGAAAAGGAGAACACCCCATCTGTTTCTAATGCCTGCTGTTTTGTGTTGAATTGTGTGCTGCTGAGTGCTTCTCCAAACATCTATGTGCTCTCCAGATGCCCCTTATGGCCTCTAATAATCCCAGTTCTAATGTATTGGAACATTCACCTTGTACAGGCACCATGCTGAGCAATTCACATGCATTATCTCATTGAAACCCCACAGCAAGGCCATGCGTGAGTCAGATTATTATTCCCATTTTACAGAAGAGGAGTCAGAGGCTTTGAGAGGTTAACTTGTTAGTAAGGTAATCTCACCAGCTGGGATGCAAACCCAGCTCTGTTACTCTTGTCTCCCCTCCGTGAAGGATGATGTAGCCTAGAGCAGGGTCTGTCTCTCCTCAGAGGAGACAGCTCTAGTCTAGATCTTTCTCACTACATGTGTGTTCTGAAATATGGTGGGCTGCTTTGAACTTTTCAATGCCTTTTATAAACAAATGTGCTTTTTGTTCATCAAGGGTAGTCTCCCTTTTTTCTATTACTGCTACCACAGTCATATCCTAAGTGACATGTAAGAACCTAACAAGCATGTTAGGAAGTCACAGTGCAAAATCCCAAAGCACCCCCTGCCTCTTGGACTTATATCAGCCCCACAAAAGACACCATGAAAGGAAAAGGATGAAAAATTTCTCAAAGGAAGTTTTCTGAGCGTGTTTATGTGACAAAGAGGTCAGGAAAGTTTGGTATTGTTGTGATTCTGTTCATCATTTTAGGACCTGAAGTGGTTCAGAAAGAAAGACAACCCTAAGGGAAGATGGACTTCCAGGGGATATGACTCAGAAAGAGGAATATGAAAGAGAGCAGAGAAGCGACTTGTCACACAGACAATGGGCTTTTATGTGAAGCACATGGAGCCACGTAAAATAATACAGAGAGCGGGAAGTTAGAAAGGGAACAAAGAAGATAGAAGATCTTCCCGGCTCGGGCAGGATGAGGAGGTGGGGTGGGGAGTCAGAAAGCAAAGGAAATGAGTAAGGAAGGGACACAAATGTAGGAGACCTTTGTGTATCAAGGGGAGAAACAAATGCCTGACTTTCAGCATCTTGAAAAATATTGCCTGTTTATTAACAAGAATGAAAGCAAATGTCTTTAATGTTCTGCTTATGCCATACATTAGCCAGGAGGAAATCTTAATCATCTTCCCTCCGATAATAGGCAGAATGATAACAGAAAGAGTTTCTGGTCTCACAAAGGGATGGTTTTTGAAAAGAGACATGAGAAATGTGTTTCCTGTAAAAGATACCAAAAATTAATAAACGTTACACTTGGTTATTACCAATAAGTCTCAAGGAGACCAAAGAAAACAAATCCAGGCAGCAGAAGGGGCTCGGCATGGTCGCCGGTGGGTCCTTTGGTGCCCCTTTTTCTAGTCCTCAAATAAAAGTCTGCCGACAACTTCTCTGCCTCCAAGAAAATGCTTGTCTCACGAATCTTGGTTTGTAATACCATGTACCTCAGAAAATGCCATCTGGTGCTCTTGTAGTTAACATTCTTGTAGAAGTTTATCCTGATGAAATCCTTGGCATTTTCCTGAGGCTTTTTTTTTTTTTTTTTTTTTTGCCTTCCTGCCAAATGTTAATTGGTACCTGTTCCTGTAAGTCTTGAATTCTCCGTTCCCAGCTGTAGAGCTCAGCCTTGAGGGCCCTTTCTTACTTCAACATCTTTTCTCTGAAATGGGGCCCTGGTTTCCAGCCCGGACGGGAGCCCCGCCTCGGGCCCTGCCTTGTCATGCCGCTCTGCTCTCCTCGAGGCCCTTCCACTGTATTTTTCCATCCTCCTCTAGTCACCTCCCCTTTACAGAACTGACCTTCCGTACTGGTTATTTCAGTGTTTGCAAATTACGTTAGGATGGGCTGTCCCATGTGTCATTCAGTGTCTGTCAGTCACCGCATGTGCCTAAACCCTTTACAGTAGCTCTGATTGTCAACCACCTCCACAAAATAAAATATTTTGATTTAATAATCTAGCAGCACTTTCTACTGGTTAACACTCCCCGCTCCAGCCCTGCATTGTAGCTCAGTCCTCTTCTCTCATTTTTCAGATGAGAAAACTGAGGCATGAGTACAACATGTGATTTGCTTGAACTTTTGTAGCACCTTAGGGGAAGATCTGGGAATCTTCACAATGCCTGTGTTTTTAACTTGATCAGTCATGAGACATAAAGTATCTCAAGAACTACCAAGATCATTAAAATGTTCTCTTAGTGGAGGTCATTCTCAGGATGTAAAATCTGATAAACTACAGGGAGAAAAATAAATCACCTCAGAACATAAAATCACAGTTGAGAGTAGCGGAACCTCAACCTCAGCTTTGAATATTATTATTCAGGAATTGGAACATTATGTGAGATGACTGCCCTGGATTTGGCCACTCTTCAGCAACGTCTATGCTATTCAAATACGTTTGTGCAAACTCAATTTCTAAAAGTTATGAAGGGAATTTTTGTGCCGCAAAATGTTCTTGTAAAAGTCGTCTGCTATTAAACTGTAGACACAACGCTAAGGAATCTCTTACTAGAAAGCAATGCATTATTCCAACATGAATCACAGGCTCAGTTGAATATTTTCCCACGATGTTATAACCGACTGCTGTACGCAACTGAGAACGAGGATACTCCACCGCCTCTGTGACTGAGATGCCCTTTGAACAACTGATCAACCCAACCAGATTCGGTAAGAGCTTGTTGTACGTAAAAGGGAACCCAGGGGAATGTGGCGAGGGCAACTTTCAATTCAAAAGACGACAAATTAGAAAGAATGTGCATAGGGAACATTAATTACCACACACTTAAATCATATTTAAAGTGAAGCTATCAAACACTTCTGGAACCAATGCCTTTTTGCCATTTGGATGTGAGGTGCAATAAAACTCTAACAAGGGTTGCTGAAGTCAGTCTAGAATCAAGCCTTGACAGAATAAATTTCTTTGTGCATGAAGGTGGGACATAACCATCATATAAGACTCATTAAGTACTCAGAGACCCATGGTTCTGTAATAGGCAGTGAATAGATTAGGACTGTACTTTTAATGCCAGTCTCACTCTAGCCATAATTTTAATTACTGACATTTGTGAGAAAAGAAAAACAGGATGGTACTATCTTTTTTCATGAAACTACCTAGCATTCAAACAGTGCTTTGTTCTTTGAAAGGAGAATTACACATCCCATTTTTTTTCTTCACAAAAAAGTGTAGATTAGTTTGAAAGGCCTTATTATTTCCACTTTTAAAATAAGAAAACTAAGACCCAGATGAAACTAACACATTTATCTAACTTCAAAAAATAAGTCAGCAGGAGAATTTAGACTGAAATCCAGATTTCTTACCTTTTTTTCTTTTACATGTTGGAAATTTTCATTAGTTTTTAATCCTGTATAATTTTCTTTATGTATTTTTAAATAGACTGTATTATTTCCTGATCTCAAATAGCAAATACTTGGCACACTCTATACAAGAAACTTCTGCATTGGTTCTAAGACTACTTGCCACAAACTTTTCCTTATGAAAAACATTAGAAGGATATTTATTTCATTGATTCACAGGATACTTGTTTCATTGATTCATGAAGTAAAAACTATTTTTTTCTGTAGAAATATAAGCTACTTTTATTGACTTATTTGTCTTTGTTTAAAACTTAAAAATACAGAAAGATGTAGTAAATAATATAATAAATATGAATGTACCCACCACATAGCATTAACCAATATGGACATGTTCTGATTTTGATTTATGTATAAATATAAACTTGATATATGAGTCTTGTCTGGAAGGTATCCAGTCATGTCATGTGAAAAATAGAGGCATTTATGGCTGGATTTTTTTCTGGACAGTCCTTGTATCTCCTCATGTATTCATCTTTTGTGTACTTTAATAACATAAAATCCAGATTTCTTGACCCAGAAGCTGGAGAGTATGAGGTCACGCAGGCCATGTTGAGACAGAAGCCCTTCCCACTCCTGTGGCAAAAGCCCTTACAGAAAAAATCTGAGTTATCAACAAGGCTTACCTCCCAGTGAAACACGACCAGCATACCCCAAACATCATGCTGCTGTTCTTTCCCTGAGGTAACTGTTGAGTCATTATTTGCTGCATTTTTTTAGAACCTTTCATCAAAAGTTTTAGGCAGCACCCTGGTCCACACTCAGCTCTCTAAGATTTGGAGTAATCATTCCTTTAAAACTATGTATGTATGTACGTACGTATATATGTATGTATGCATTAGGTCCTGGTGAAAGGGAAAGGGGAAAGAGCCTTGTACAAGAGTGACTGTAGCAAGGTAGAAAAATAATTGGTTGTGTTTCCTTGTGTATGCAGGTTCCATAGATCAGCTCTTCTGAAGGATAATGAACTGGTTTAGCATGTTGAGAAACTTAGGAGAAAACTGAGGTAATATGAGACCTTAGGGGCCTTTTTTTTATTGTTGAAAGGTAAATACCACTTTATATTCAAGTCCTGAAATATAGGTAGGATATGAACTGATGAATGAGTCATTTGTTGTTGGAAAGTGAACAAATTTGCCTAATGATACAGTGTGCATGCGTGCATATGCATGTGTGTGTGTGTGTGTGTGTGTGTGTGTGTGTGTGTTTTCTTTCTGGGCAATGCTTGCCTTTGACTCATCTCATATTTTGAATTACAGCATTTTTTAGATTAACAAATTCATTTTCAAATTGTTTCCACCATCCCCTGGTTTCTTCTCATTTTAGATTTGTGACTGAAGCAACAGATCTACAAATGGAACCCCTAACTTTGCTAGGGACTCTGGGATATAGATGCCAAATCAGAACAATGCAGAAGGGATACTTCTGAAAATCCATACTTTAGGATGTTTAAAATAATTGTATACTGAATGTTAAGAGATATTGATAAAATGATCATGCTTTATCAACATAAAATATTATTAACATAAAATAACATACACATATAAAATTACATCGAATTTATCATGATAATTCTTTATAGAGTTGGTTTGTTTTTTGTAGTCTTTATTTAACTGATTTCGTTTTCTTCTTTGAGGTCATTTTTTTTCCTGTTTGTGTAATTCACTTCAATGCTTTGTTTAAGATTATGAATCAGAGATAAATTTATGGGTTCTGGAATGGAAAATTGTCTGTTTCAGTGCACATGTATTCATTTGGGGCCCGTGCCTTACTGACTGATAGGTAGGAAAGAGGAACCCAGGCACTGACATACTTATCAAAGCACTGGGGTATTATTTTTGTTGTGTTCTTTTTATTCTTGTATATATTTCTTTTCATCTGTTTTCTCTAAGGACAACTGAGATGCCCATAGTTTCCAAATTTTTTTGTAATTGCATTCTGTGTTCCAGTCTGCCATATGTATCATAAGCCTTATCTGTGTTTCTCTCTACCCTTTGAGATATCATCTACCAATTCATCATCCTGTGAAACACTGAGAGGTGCCAACATGTGAAAAGTTTTAAGTACATCTTAGATTGTAGCTCTCAAGCTCCATCATTCAGAAGGAGTAGAAGTATTTGGAACTACACTGGAGAAGAATGGCTCTTCTAAAAGAAAACAAAGGTTAACATATCCAGATAGTTTGTTTACATAGAAAATAGAATCTATGACATCGTCCAAAATACCAAGTAGTCTGTCTTAAACCTTGTTCTTGTTGGTACCAACTAAAGATATTTAAAATGTCATAGTTTATAGAGCACAACATATCTTAAAAATCTGATTTTCTTCTATGAATTGAAAGGCCTATCTGTTGCATGTGTTCTAAATCATTAATAACATGAATGATGTCCTTGGTACTATTAGTAGTTTGGCTACTGATTCCTGTCCCTTTAGGGATATTTGATTTGATGCACATGCTTGTTATTTTCCCTGTTACAAGTGCTCACATGATATTGTCAGTAACTCGGTGCTGAATAACTGACTTGTTATTTTACTCTCCCTAGTTTACATCTTGTGTGGGCTTGGCAAGCCTCAGCTCCCCAGCACCTAGAAGGCACTTCCTTCTTCAGAGTAACTTCACGGAAACCAGGACTCTGTTGCAACTGGCTGAGGTTGGAATTAACTCCTCCTCTGTCTGCATTACAGAATAAGTAAAGACTAACCAGCCCAGGCAGGTTTTCTGTATTCTTAGATTGATTTCTTTGCCTCTTTTCAAGAGCTCTTTGTGTAAAATCACCAGACTCCATCTAAATTTAGCAATGTGATATGGTACAAACAGGCTTTCAGGCATGCTGTGTCATCGAGGGGATTTCAGACTTGTCTAATTGGTCTGCCTTGGCGAATCTGACGCAATCTCCCATTGGTCTGTACTTAGGAATCTGGGTGGGAAGTGAAAGTACAGACAAGTCTGCCTAGGCCATCGCCACCATGTAAGAGCTTGTCACAGATTCAGGCCAATTCAAAATGAGAACCTTCAAATGAGTACTCGGAAAGTAAAATGAAAACTGAATCTTCATGCTACATCTTGATGAGGCCCACACAATAGCAAAGGTTTTGGGGTACAAGGTCAAGTGTAAGGCTTATGGACAGAAAGGGCCTGTAGCCTATCAGGCTAACTAAATATATTTTCCCAGTGGGATGGCTATGAAATGGCATAGAATAAAGTCAGTGGCTCACACAGAATCTAAATTTTCACTTACTGGACCATATCTCATCCAGGTCTTTCCCTGTGAGATTCCCACAAAGGGAATGGTTCCACCAGACCTGAGACTTAAGTAAAATACTCCCTGATTTAGGAGTTTAAAGGGCAAAGAGAATTATAGGAGTTTATATAATTTATAATTATAGAATTATACTGGTTAATATTCATGCTTCTGGTGCTTTATCCACCCCCCTCCCAAATAATAGACACACACACACACACACACACACACACACACCGAGTATACACTCTCATCCAGTTTTGCATTCCAGGTTTCACTTTCCATAGTTTCATTTACCCTCAATCAACCATGGTCCAAAAACATTAAAAGAAAAGTTCCAGAAAGAAACAATTCATAAATTTTAAATTGCACAGTGTTCTGAGTAGCATGATCAAATTTGGTGGCATCCTGCTCCATTCTGCCTGGGATGTGAATCATCTCTTTGTCCAGTGTATCCACACTGTACACGCTACCCACCTGTTAGTCACTAGCAGCCCTCTCGGTTATCAGATTGACCGTCATGGTACTGCAGGGCTTCTGTTCAGGGAACCCTTCTTTTCCTTAACAATGGCCCCAGAGTCAACAGCAGTGATGCTGGCAAATCAGACACGCCAAAAAGAAGTCATAAATGCTTGTACAATATTGTCAGACTGTCAAGAGCAGCCTAATCCTACGTCACAATGCCTACGTCACTTACCTCCCTCCCTCTCAGCACCTGGGCATTGTATTATATCATCTCACATCATCACCAGAAGAAGGGTGAGCACAGTATAAGAGGATATTTTGAGAAAGAGAAAGACCACATTCACATAACTTATTACAGTATATTATTATAATTGTTCTATTTTATTATGAGTTATTGTTGTTAATCTCTCATTGTGCCTAATTTATAAATTAAACTTTATCATATGTATAGGGAAAAAACCCATATGTGTGTGTGTGTGTGTGTGTGTGTGTGTGTGTGTATAAAAGTTTTGGTACTGTTTGTGGTTTTAGGCATCTAATAAGGGTCTGGAAACATAACCTCCATGGATAAGTGGGAAATACTGCATATATACTTTTTTCTTTGTTCTAATATTCCCTAAGTTATTTTTATCACTTAAATGAAGAAGAATTACCTGAGATTGTTTGGAATAAAGCATATCACAATATTTTTCTTATTTAAGAAACATTTTTCTGATTATCAATTCATACTCACTGAAAACAGTAACATGTTACAGAAATGTGTAATATAGAAAATAAGAGGCCTTCCCCTTCAGCACATCCCCATATGTAATTTTCTATAGCAATTTTTTTAATATCCTCAATTTTCTCCACATATGAAGTCTAACAATTAACTTTGCAAACACTCCACTGTGCCCTTATGTTTGAAGCGCTATGCAAACAATTCAGTAAGGTTTCATATCCTTGGTATATCTGTGTCACACAGCTGTGTTTGTGTCAACGTATGACAGTGTCTTGCTGAGTGGCATTCATTATTGTTGTGTGTTTTTGTGCTTCATCACTAAAATGTTGGAGCTTGAATTAGAGCAACAAACAAACATTCAATTTTTTGTTAAACTTGGCAAGAGTGGAAGTGAAATCAGAAATATGTTAGTTCAAGTTAATGAGGATAATGTCATGAAGAAAATGGCAGTGTACAAATGGATTAAATATTTTTCTATGGGGAGAGATAGCATCACTGATGAAGAGAGGTCAGGGCAGCCAGTAATGAGCAGAACTGATGAAAACATTGCAAAAATTCATTGGTGTGTCAAAACCATCAGCTGACTGTGAGAAGCATGGTAGACCAAGGAAATATCAATAGAGAAACAGTTTGGAAAATCTTCACTGAAAATCCTGGCATGAGAAAGGTGTATGCAAAAATGGTCCTGAAGGAGCTCACTGATGAACGAAAGGAAAAGAGAGTCAAAGTTTGCCCAGACCTTTTGAAGGGGCAAGATGGTGTTTTGGGCCATATTATCACCAGTGATGAAACATGGTGCACCAATATGACCCTGAAACAAAGTGTCAAAGTGCACAATGGAAGTCAGCCAGTTTTCCACAAGCAAAAGAGTTCTGTCAATCTAAATCAAGAGTCAAAATGACTCTTGATTTATCAAAAAATGTTGCTAACATTTTTTGATATCAGAGGGATTTTCATTATGAATTTGTACCAATTGGACAAACAGTCAACCAAGTTTACTATTTGGAAGTACTGAACAGGCTGCATGAAAAAGTTAGATGAAAACTACCTGAACTTTTCACCAACAACTCATGGCTCTTGCATCACAACAATGTACCAGCTCACACAGCACTGTCTGTGAGGGAGTTGTTAGCCAGTAAACAACTAACTGTATTGGAACACCCTCCCTACTCACCTGATCTGGCCCCCAGTGACTTTTTTCTTTACCTGAAGATGCAGGAAATATTGAAAGGAAGACATTTTGATGACATTCAGGACATCAAGGGTCGTACAACAGCTCTGATTGCCATTCCAGAAAGAGAGTTCCAAAATTGCTTTGAAGGGTGGACTAGGTGCTGGTGTCAGTGCATAGCTTCCCAAAGGGACTTCTTTGAAGGTGACCCTAGTGATATTTAGCAATGAGGTATGTACCACTTGTTCTAGGATGAGTTTGCAAACTTAACTGTCAGACTGCATATACACTATCTATCCATCTATCTATCTGATCTCTTTATCTTTCTCTTATTTACTTTTTACAATAAAGAAATCTTCTTTGAGACACTTATAAATTGCTGTTTTATTCAATTCAACAATATACTTTTCCATGTTTTTTAAAATAAAGATATACCTTGATATATTGTTCAGTTTTTAAGGCTTGATTTCTTTAAAATTGTAAGTTATACACAAAACTAAAGCAAAGAATACAGAAGGAGACATACTGAAAATAAAACTATTTTCCTTCTCTTCTCCATCCTACAGTATTTGGTCTTTGGAATGTTTTTAAAGCATATGTGTATATATGTATGCATAAATGTTTATGCCTGTGTACTGTGTTTCCACACAAATGGGATTGCACTATGGAGTTCTGGGTCTCCATTTTTAAACTTATTTCTACACTATTATTTCAATTGGACCAAAGTATGTTTAATCTAAAGGTATAAGAGCTCACTCCAGGAGGGTAGAGACGTCTGTCTGGGTCATTGCTATGTGGACCTTGCCTGGCATGCTGTCAGCACTCAATACTCAGAAGCCCTGAGTCTTCTCCAGTCAGAAAACCTTTGGGAGGAAAAGCTGCCTCTTTACCCCAGATACTCAACAGACCCATAGGAAATTTCCTTCAATGAACTCATGGTCAGGATCTCCATATGGGCTTCTTCTTACAGGTGCCAGGTGCAGTGAGACCCGTTGGTGGATGTGGGAACCACCTGGTGATCCAAAGTCAACAGGGGAGTGTGTGCAACTGGCCAAAGAGGCAACAAGGAGGCCAAAGAGGTCAGAGGACCTGGACTGTGCTGAGATTCTCTCTCGGGTCTTGCAAACGATGAAATACACCCAATCTTCTTGGAAGCAGAAAAATCTAACTTTGACAGTAAAAGATGAATTCTCAACAATCAATAATGTTATTAATAAAGAATCTTAGTAAAATTATTAATGGATTCATATTTTGTAAGTTTCAAAATAATTTGTGCATATATGTGTGTGTAGGCTGAAATAATCAAGTGACAACATTAAATAATATGTGCATTTTAACACTAGTGCACATTACAATTTCTCTAACACATTCATTCTATAATGTGTCCTTCTCCCTAAATGTGATATTTGATTTTTAATTCTTCAGTGATAGGAAAATAAAGTGATTCATGTCACTGAATTTGAGTGTCATGCCAGGCTATTTAAAAAGCTAAATATTTCAGAAGAATTTTTATCACAATTTTGGGGGTAATAGAAACTATATGGTAACCTTGAATAAAAGAAAAAAATACACACTATCTATTGGAGAGATTTCAAAGGTCAACACATCCCTGAAAGGCTCTAACTTATAAGAAGAGACATTTATTATGTACTGACTTTGAGACATTAAAATGTCACCTCCAGGATTTATGGCTTTTGCAAAATGTGTACAGTTTCTGTGGGGATTTTTTTCTCATTCCAAAGGACAGTGATAATAGAAAGGAAGGCTTTTATTGGGGCTTACTTTAAAAATGTTCTAAAAGTGTTAAGGAGTTAGGATGGTGGTTGTCCAGCTGGCAGCGGACAGTTGGTACATAAATCAGAAGGATGAGGCCATAGTGAGCGTCTGTATGGAAAAGCTCACACAAATTGGCAGCTGATCGTTCCCTTTTCTTTATTTCTATATAAACTGTTTATAGAAAACTATGTGCCAGGGTGTCTGAAAAGAGTGACATTCTAATCCCTAGTAATTCCTAGGAAATGTAATTGCAGGAACAGATTTCATAAAGTAACTTCAATCTTATATAAATCTGCATAAATCACAGACCTTGTAACTGCCATTGGGACGTCAGAGCTCAAGCTGGGACTGCTCTTCACTTCCCTTTGGAGCTTCCTCAGGGCAACTGCTGGTTCCCAGGTGGAACCCTGGCCAAATATTACCAACTGCCTTCAGTTGTTTTTGGAGAATCTGGGGAAATCATACCCCATTTGTGCCAAGGATCTGCCCCCTGAATTTTAAAGTCATCTGCCTTTCATAAGGGAAATGCAACCCTCTGCTTCTGACTCATTTGCACAGAGTTGCAGCTGCCTAAATTTAAGTGACGGCTTGCTGTTCCTGGCTGTGAACAGGCTCTGTCTGTTGAAAACTGAAAACCTATGTGGTGGATGGCATGAGTCCTGTTCAATGGTGCAAATTTCCCCTCCACCAACGCATTTTTAGAACATACAAGGGGATGACAAAGTGCAACCGGAAATGATGTGCTCACAGCTTCCAAAGCTGATGAGGATCAATGCATTAGCCTCTTGGAATATGTGGGGTCCAAACCTGTCTTTCAACTTGCACATTGTAATGTAGCGCAAGTGGCAAGTGCTATATTAAAGATGCAAATCTGTGAACTTGGAGCAGGCAGTTTTCTTTGTTCTCTTCATGTTGGAAGAATCAAATAGATCAATGTAGTAATGGACATTCTGAATTTGATTGTTACCTAAATGGACCTGTGTCATTTTCCAAAATATGACTCCAACCCTCTCCCTCTTCTTCATTTGTACTATCATCGTCCCACCCTGGGCCTTCAGGGTCTCTTGCCTGGATTATGTCTCTAGTCCCCAACTCATTCCTCTGATTCTGAACTGTCCTCCATTAATTTATCCCTCCAAACCATTGTCAAATCAACCCATCTCCTACCTAAATCTATTATGCCATTCCCCAATTTATAACCTTCTGAAGTTTTCTACCACCTATAGAAGGAAGTTCATCTGAGACTCGTGGTGCCTGGCTGCTGCTCCAGGCTCTGCCCTACATGTCCAGGGCTCAGGCTGGGTGTTCTGCGAACATGCTTGCCGTCCTCGTGCTCCCTGCTTCTTCCTGCCTGTGTGCTTTGGCTGCGCTGTCCACTCTACCTGAGATGTTGTCCCCCTTCTCTTGGCTGGGCTGACTGTGGCTCACCTATTAAGAGTCAACGCACACACTGCCTTCTCCCGTGACCCTTCCCTGGCCCACCACCCCTCAGGGCAGAAACAGGACCTGGTGCTTTGTGGGCTGCCTCTGCCTGCAGGCTCCATCCTCACTGCACTGGCCTTCTTGTGGCCTATTAATTTAATTATGTGTCTTCCAACCTATGAGATGCTTGAGCACATGATAAACTGTGAGTTAGTCATTGTGTTCTTACTCAAAGTAGAGCACCATTATCTGTCACATATGGTACTCTATAAATGCCTGATGAATGAATATATGAAGCTAAATAGGCAAAATGAAGAATGAGAAGGGTTTATATTTTTATACAAGGTTTGTAAGGGTCATGGCAGGTTATGTAAGGTTCATAATAGGTTTTATATAAGGTTTATGGTGGGTTTTATATAAGGTTATACAAGGTTTATAAGCAGCACATATACTCGTATTTATAAATGAGTTGAATTTAACAAGTACTTTTAGAACTAGAAGAGGCTTTAGGGAGCATCTAGTGCACCACTTTTCTTTTACAAATGGGGCAACAGAAGCTCAGGGAAGTTATGACCTGTCCAAGCCAGACAGAAAGGTAATGACCTGTGAACAGGTCCACATATAGTATAGTATTTATGGGGTCACCTGAACAAACTGAAGTCTGCATAATACACGAGTATGCTTCAATATTTAAGTTAAGAAAATCATGATTCACTAAGGGTACATTTAGCCCTAGAGATGTACAAATTGAAGAGTAATGCAAAAATGTCTAACGTTACAAAATGTTTCTCAGCCACCATCTGCAACTACGGTGACTACCCCCTAACTCCTGAGTATCTCTGGAACCAATAATTGAAACTTGAAGAGGAGCAAGAAATTGGAAGTTCGCCACCACCAGGAAGGGATATTTGATTTTCCAATCAGCTAACTAATCTGTGTTTGCCTTTTTCTATACCTAAGCGCCCCTGCTCCCTAATATTTCCCACATTCCGAAGCAGCGCCATCTCTGGTGTCAGCAGCGGCATTGCCCCCAAGCCTTCATGGCATTTGGTCACAGTCCTTCTATTTTGAGGACATAGAGCACGAGTGTTTCTTTGGGGCCTGAACAGTGTTAACCAGCAGGGTAGATAGGAGTGTGACAGTGCTGGGCCAGCACTGAGCACCCATGTGTTGGTTAATAAGCGTGTGTGCTTGTGGTATGTGGTGTCCTCTAAAGCTAAGAGGCCAGGGCAAGAGCCCCTCTTTCCTCCCTTTAAGAGCCATTCTAAATTTGTAAGAAATTCATACCTATCAATCTTCTGATCAAAATACTCTATGATGGTGGTGAGGCAATAATCCACTGAGGTCCTCAGTACAGGGTTTCTTAGATTCTTAAGTCACTACATTTAGATCATCTACAAAGGTCTAAGGGAAAAGGCCAAGAAACTGGGAATTTGCAGTCTTGGATTTTTTTTTTTTTTAATCTACTAATTACCTACTGGGTAACTTTGAGAAAATACAACCTGTTAATGGTTAGTCATTTCAGTTTCTCTACCCATAAAATGTGCCATAAATTATCTACACCCTTGAAGAAATACTGGAAAAATTATTGCTCAAAAGAAAGGTATTATATAAGTATAACAAGGTTTTACCAAGTTTGAAAGCTATTGTGACTTCCACTTAAATAGTTAGCATGAAGTCAGGCTTCCATAGTCTCCAATATAACTCAGCATAGATGCAACAGTGTGTTTTTGTTTGTTTGTTTTGTTCTTTTGAGCTACTCAAAAAGAAGAATATTTTCTAAGTCCACTCTGTTTTCTTGGGCAAATGAATTACATTTGGGTGTAACATGTACCTATCATGCTAAAGGTCTCCTTTGTGAAAACAAGACTGTTACCTGGGAGCCTCTTTCACTTTGTTTATAAATCATTTATCATGAGCTGTCTTCTTCTTGGTTGCCTCAGACTCCTGATTCCCTTTGGCTGGTTATAAACTGGACAGATAGAGTCTTCTGTCTTCCGGTGCCACCTCTGAGCCCTTGGGAGTCCTTAAAGTCTCCTAGAACAATCTGATTTGGATTAAGAATGAATCAACTAACTCAAAGACTTTGACACAAGGGTGGTTAAAAGCAGCTAGCTTCTTGATTGAGGATTGGGGACCAACTTCACAAGCTTGATTAAGGAGGCATTCCAAGAGAGGTGACCACACCAAAATGAATCCTGTCTCCATGGGCTATGAGGCCCCTGCTGTGTGGCTGGAGTCATCTTCCCTCACAAGGAATCGTATGCTTCAGAAGCAGAGAGAATACCTGCTCCCCACTACAAACGGCCCCCGAGTGCTCTCTGGAGACTCAAGAACTCTGAAGCACCTGACAGCATTGTTAGGGTGTGGGCTCTAGGTTGAAAAACTAACACCAAGAAATGGAATATTCACGATGCTGCCTGGGAGATGGGTGGTTCATTTGCCTTTGCCTTTTTTTCACAGTATGGGGGTTTTTACCTGGATATTTCTCACAACTATCAGGCTTTGGCCATAACAGATGCTCAAAAAAAAAAAAAAAGAAAGAAAGGAAGAAAGAAATTCATTGAACAAACAAACAAACAAAACATTATTTCATTAGTTTTCAGTTGGTAATTATTCAATTAAAAAATTGATACCCTACTTAGAAGAACTTCAGAAGAACTTTCCTATTTTAAAGTTCCCAGAAATCCAAATGGACAAAATATTTCCATTTGCAATTTTAAATATCACAAGAATGCAGTGACCACAGTTTATATTTTCCCTCCCATTTTCCTCAGGGCCTGCGTTGTTCATTTAAATGCCATTTGCTATGTGTTTGGGTCAGTGACTTAAGCTGGGAGGCCCTTACTGTAACTCAGCGCTGTGGAAATCCCAGAACCTCGGCTGGGTCTGAAGGAGAAGCTCAGGATTGATGGCACTGAGGGTCACTCTAGTTAAGCACCAGGCAGAGGGCTGTCCTACTTGGGGCATCGGGTCTCCAGCCTCATCAGTTTGGCTTAGTATGGAATCAGTCCTCGATGCCTGAGAAAGTCAAAAGGCCGGTCAAGATGACTAGGAAGGTTATAAACCAGAAAACTTCCACCTTGGTATTTGAAAACCACATGGTATTTTACAACATTCCTGTCTATTAACTGCTGGGAAGGGCACTACCTTATTGCTTTTTGCATAATGGAACCAATCTTTCCCCTCAAAGGCCCCATGTTGCTTTGATCAAGTTCAAAAGATGAGGGAAATGATGACTAAGGACCTTGGGAACCAGACCGAAGAATCTCACAGACATACTCTAGGTTTTTTGGAGAACTGTTGTTTGTTTTTGGTTTGTTTTTTTGGTTTGTTTTTTTGTTTTTTCTTTCTTTTTTTTTTTTTACTGACGCATCACATTGGTAAACAATTCCTATAGTCTGCGCACTTATCAAATTCCTTACCCAAATATTTGCTATTTATAAAATAATCAAGGAAACAGACTTGTGTTTATTATTCCCAAATCAGAAGCAGTTTGATGAATTAAAAACAGTCTTACTTTTTCCTTTTTCCTCTGCCTTTACCAGCCTCTTGTAAAAGTGCCAACATTATTCACCCAACTCTCTTGAAACAGCAAAAACAAAAAATAAAAGTGACCTTGATGAACTGTAGCCTCTGCCCAGGTTAGACACTGAGCCAACAACAGACCCCCCTTAGCATCAGAGGTCGATATTTGGAACCAAGAAAGTTGGAAAGGGTTACTGTAAATGTCTGTTTCCGGTTCACAGGGGCCTCAGCGTCACCGCTGAGTTCGGACGTCTGACCAGTTTCCTGACTTTGAGAGTCACCTACTTTAAACATGAAGGATCAGCCCTGGAAAGGAAAGGACAGACACGCACAAGTCTGGCCCCGACTCCACCCACAGTCACTCTTAGGACGGTTCCTCTGGGTGGGATTTAAACAGGACTGTTTTGATAGGGACAGAGCCTTCTGTTGCTGTCCTGTGCTGGGGGTGACTGTGAGGTCACGGGTATGCTCACAGGCTCTGAACGCAGGAGGCCAGCTCTGGGCCGGTTCTCGACAATATCACTTCCAGAAAGCCCCATCTCTACTCATCACAGCTCAAGAACAGAGCAAAATCAGACGCTTTAGACTCAGAATGGCTGTTACGTGGTTCTAGTTATATTTTACTTGTGTGAAAGAAAGACTTTGTTAGGGACACACATCTAAACTCTTTTTAAAAGAGACAAAAGTGCTAATTCATCACGGGGGAACTAATGCATTGCAATAAATCTTTCCAATTTAAAATAAGTACAGTTATCCTTTATCAAACTACAACCCCAGGGTTACAATAGCTTTGGACAGAGCTGCCACAAGGCTTAACATATACATTTATTTATGCACTAAAGTCCTCTTTAAAGCCCTCATTTTGAATGTCCTCAATTTTGTCCTTATTTTCATGAGTATATTTGTCTGATAAGAAATGGAATGCTGAGTCTCACCTACCTCTTGAGCTCTTTCATGAATTGTTTCTATTCCTTATAATATATGCTGAGCTGGCTGAAAACCAAGCTTCTGCATGGCCAAGGTGTGTCTATGGTTACTAACTCCTGAGAGGAATGGGCTCTAGTTGGCCTGATTTGCATGACAGAGGCCAAAGCATCCAGAGGAAACAGGGAAGAAATATCAGCAACGAATAGAGGCAGGCATGTGTGGAAACTGGTGCATTACATAGTCATAAGTCATTCATAAATAAAATTTCATTTACCATTATGAAAGCAAAAATTTCATATTCATAAGTAGACATTTCAGTAAATAGTTTCATTATACCTAGAGGGATTCTACTGGCAGGTCATTCCACCTCTCCAAAAGAAGAGAAGTCTGGGTAGAGACATGGAAACAATGCCTCCTTCAGCTGTCTGTCAGTTACCCTGGCAACAGAAGTTCAGAAAGAGTGGGAGGAAAATAGCTTTCGTTGTTTTCTTTTCTTGCAGCATTATAAACCGACTAGGGAGGCTGGTCCCTTAGGACGACGATTTAAGGCGCTCGCCCAAACTACTTTCTCTCAGGAACTCCTGCCTCGAAACACTTTTAGGTACTGAACTAGTTCCTTCTTGCTGGAAGAACGTTATTGTAGTGCCTGAAATAGTGCATGCTTCCTTCTAGAATGCCAGCGGAAAACCCCAATGATGCCTTTTCCCACTAAGCTATTAGGATTTCTCTTGCCAGTAAATGCAAAAAGAGCATGCAACCATTACTAACTGGTAGCCTAGGATTTTTTTTTTAATTGAAAAACTATTTTTTAATCTTAAAATTTCTACTACTATAAGCTTTGTGAGGGCAGAAACCATGTCATACACCTCTTTATCCCCACAATATCCAGTATTATTTATATAAATAATTAGAGATAAATAATGATTATTTTAAGTGAAGAAATTTGCCCCCTTATATTAAAGAGCCTTTTTCTAAATATAGAACTTCAGTCAAGCAAAGGCCCATAATATCTGTAAACATGATGGAGAAGCATTGAGAATAATTCTTGTTCACAGCCAAGCATGAACATTTAGAATGATGACTGGTTTTACTGTTCACTCTCCATTCTAGTAAAGGGAAGGAGGACTGTGAATAATTGATAAACAACTTACAATTCAAACACAACTCACCTGAATTTGGCTTTGATTTGGGATCAATTCCACGCCTCGATAGTTCCTATAATCCTTTTCCATCCATCCTGAACTCCAACCTCTGTCCAACTGACCAGGTCCTGGTTGGACGGATGACCTATGAGAAGGTTTCAAACATTCAGATGATAATCATTTTAAAAATGAGCAGGAATGAGAGAAGGTGCTAGAGTGGAGGACCCAGGAGTTGTGATTGAGGTGCCTTTCTACCGTTGTATTACTTTGTATCATTGGAAAAATGGTTTTTCCTTTTTATTTATCAACTGAGATGAATAGACTAGATAATGTATAAATTTCCTGTTGGGAATGTGATTGAAATTCACATTTAAGTAAAAATTGATAGAACTTTGCATTGTTGAGATATGTCAAATGTCGAAAGAGCTTATGAATATAATAATAATAGCTAGAAATGGATAAATTAAATGAAATAGAGAATTATCAAAATCTCAGAGCAATTCAGGAACAAAAATGGAAACAAAGTAAAGCATTTCCATACTTTTAATTCCAGATTTTACCACTACAGCTTATTTAAACACATACTTTGAAGTTGTAATAATTTTGAGTAGAGCCCCTAGTTGACTTAAATGTATGCAAATTTGATCCTGGTTATTTGAACTTGACACAATTCAGCACATTTTGAAATTTGTACTCCAGTTATTCAAGTAAATGAATAGTGTCATTTGCTTATTTGATTTTTTAAAACGGTCCTTTGAAAAACTGCTATTGGGTATCAATACTAAAATGAAAACACTTGCTAAAATCATAAAAGCAGGAAAATTAATTTCAGTTTTAAGCTCCCCCCGCTTCCTGGGCTCACAGAGCTTCAGAAGTTGAGAATTGCTCTCTGATGTCACTGTTCTCTAAAAGTGGATCCATACAAATCCATATGGTGGACATCTTTGATTCACATACTGCTTACATTTTTTCTTTTTTTCTCAAAAAGAATTTCCCCTTTTAATCCTCAAATCCAAACTCAAACAAATTATATTACCCACCTGCAGGAATAGAGCTCTGAGGAGTAGAACTCTTTGATTCAATTCATAACTTCCTCATATTCCACAACCCCCAAATTATCCTATTGTAATTTCAAATTCAAATTATTATTACACTGATTCTGAGGGGGGAAAGTGGAGGATGTGTTTTTGTGATGCTGCATTGTGGAGTTATTACACAAATACAAGCCAGGAAAATTTTCATTTCTTTAATTTTCTACCGCACCTACAATTCAATAGAATTTCAACATGGTTCCATAGACTATGCAAATACAGAAACTTTCAGCTTCTAAAAGTCCCCTTTAAGGGGAAAAATAACTATCTGCTGAACAATAAAGACCATAGAGAGGAATGGAGTGTGGGCTCCATTGGTTTGTGCCTCACACAAAGGTTCTGGTGGCAGGGGCCAGAAGAAGAGATTGTGTAATACAGAATTGCTGCTGGCTCAAGGAGCACTCACCCGGTGCTGAGGAGTGGGCCATCACCAATGGCTGATGGGCAGGCCTCTGCGGGCTCCTGTCTCTTCCTGTCCAACTTATATCCCCGTATTTTATTATCGCATTGCTTCAATCAAACTTCAAGTTTGGCTTCCATCCCATGCCAACAGCTTTTTGTGTTTCTAGGTACCTTTCCTTCTTGCACAAACCCCCTATCCTGTACCTTTGTTTCGTAAGGACATATATCATTGTAGAATTGTTAGGCTGAAAGTAAAGCGTCACTATGTACTCACAAATTCTGAAATCACATCCTATTCCACCTGTGGGAAGAGCCCACTGTTAGAACCCCAGTGAACTGCTGTTGCCCCTATCGGAGCTGCTTATGCCTTAAATGCTCTGGGCAACCTCTCTGACTGCCCCCGCTTCTGTGCTCACCAAGCTTTCTGGGCAACCTCTATCACAGTTTCAATAGGACATTAGGGGCTAAATTGTATCCCCCTGCAATTTATATGTTGAAGTCCCAATCTCCAGTACCTCAGAATGTAACAATATTTGAAGATAAGGCCTTTGAAGAGGTGATTAAGTTAAAATGAGTCTATTAAGGTAGGGTCCTAACCCAATACTACTGGTGTCCTCAGAAGAGGAGAGACAACGAGGACGTACACATCCAGGCCCTATGAGGACATAGCAAGAAGGTGTCATCTGCAAGTTAAGGAGAGGAGCCTCGGGAGAAACCAAACTTGCTGACAACTGTATGTAGACTTCTAGCCCCTAGAACTGTGAGAAATACATTTCTGTTGTTTAAGTCACTCAATCTGTGGTATTTTCTTCTAGCAGCCCTAGCAAACTAATACACTGTTTTACAAATTATTGCCTTATCCATCTCTATTTCTCTGTTGTAAATACCTTAAAAGGGATTGTATTTCACCTCTCGGTTCACAAAATCTAGCAGAGTGCCTGACATATATAAAAAACGTGTTCATTGAATGAATGAATGAATGATTTTTCTGTTTCTGAAATTTGATCATTAGCACCTAATCACTTGCTTTCTTATTTTTCTCCCTATTTTTCTTCATCCCCTCATCTTAATTCTAATGGTTGAAATACACCTCTATTTTGCACCTGAGTCTTTAACACTGTCAATGTGAAGACATTCAGAGATGTCATATAGGACGTCAGTGATGTCTGGGACCACTTCTCCCACCCTGGGCAAACACACAGAAGTTGGGCACTGTGGTTTCTTATCATGACACTATGCCCAGCTTAACAATTTTTATGAGTACCAACAGCAAAACCATGGTATACATGCCCATTTTCTCTATCACAGGGAGACTAAACCTGCTCCTACGAGCAGCATCTTTTGATTGCCAGTTCTCAAGTGACCAAAATGAGCAAGGAGGTCACTCTTATAGTGAGCAAGTGTCAAAAGGCAGGAAGTCAGCTCAGCAGGGAGTTGCCTCACAATTGGAAGTAATTACTTCAATAAAACACTCTTATGTCCATGTATGTATGTATGTATGTATGTGTGTGTGTGTACTTCAAATTATGAGATACCTCCATATAACAAATCAGAAAGATCACATTTATGTGAGTAAGACATAATTGTGTTGGAAAACATTTCCTTTCAGCATCACACTCCTCAAATATCCTGGGCCCCACTGAATTTTGAGTAAGGACAGCTGGACAGAGTATTTACATACCCATAAAGGTGATACAGTCCCTTGGTATCTGCAGAGATTGTTCCAGGACCCCTATAGTCACCAAAATCTATGGATGTTCAAGGCCCCTTACAAGAAAGGTATAGTATTTGCACATCCTCCTGTCTACTTTAAAACATCTCTAGGCTACAGTTAGTCCTCAGTTAACATTGCCTATAGGTTCTGTGACTTTAAGTGAAATGACATACAACAAAACTAATTTTACTATATGCTAATTGATATAAAAAAACTATTACACTATAAGTTCCTAGGGCTTCTCATCAATGTTATAACACAACAAGGTTGAATGAAACCATGGTATTCAAGGAGCTGCTGTACTTAATATTACCTCATACAATGTAAATGCTATGTAAATAGCTGTCATAATGTATTATTTGGGGAATGATGACAAGAAAAAAGGTCTGTACATGTTCAGTACCGACGCAACCATCATAGGCTTAACTGTAACTACATAGTGCACAGTAGCAAAAATGTAACATTTTTTCCCCAAATATTTTTGATCCCTGATTGGTTAAATCCAGGGATGCAGAACCTGTGGATACAGAGGGCAGACTGTATTTCTTTTTTATAAACTTACTTGCTTCCTGACTCTGTGTTGTTGCTTAAGAAGCATTATATCAAAACTGAATGGTATTTCATGTGAGTGACAATGCGGGATTAGGCCCCTTATAAATAAATACTAGCATCTCCTGGGGATGACCACTTCTTTGGATGCTGGTTATCCAAGACACTGTTTGAACCTAACATTTCTTTCTGCAACAAGGTTTTGTAAGAGCAGGTCATTTATTCCCAGGTCCTCTTTTGTTTCACATTTTTAAAAAATTTCCAGTTTAAATAGTAAGACTAGCAATTCAGTTCTTTTCTATAAATACAGATATTTAAGGGTACAGAGTATCTTACAGTTCTGGCTATATTGAAACTCTGTGGACCATTTCATTTTGCCTTTCACAGAGGTATTACAAGGCAGACTATACATTTTAAAGTAATATATGTTCTGTGTTTCAGCCCTAGATGCCCTGAGGTGAAAAATCAAGAATAAGGATTTCATCTATGACTTGAGATAATGATAAGGATCCTTTAGTAATTTCCCAGGGTTGCCTCTTCTAGACACTCAAGTAAGTAAATACCTTATTAAGTGTCCATTGTGTGAAAGGCATGATATCAGAGCCATACAGGATAAAAACCTTTTAAATGCTTCTGGCCCTTAAGGCATTTACAGCAAAGATCAGAACAAATATTTTAATCATGATCAAGCTTTTAATTAAGTTAAATAAAAATAAAACAGTTCAATAACAGATCTAAATGAAATGAACTGGCAGCTTCTACAAGGTTGTCTATGGTTAATTGTCAAGTGAATTCTACAAATGGGAAGTGCTCTGAGACTCAGAGAGGGTAAGCTTGGAAAGGTATCTTCCAGGATAAGCAGAATGCAGGTGGGCTGAGGGGAGGCCAAAGGCACTCACCTCGTTGTCTACACCTTATGAGGCCAAGTGGATCTAAGCTCAGCTCCACCTAGGATGACCTGGGACAAGTTCTTTTCTCCTCTGAATATGCATATTCTCAGAAAACAAAAAATAGAGATAATAAATCTTTCCCTTGGAGTTTCTGTGGAGTAGAAGAACTCTGTGTAAGTAAATTCTTGGTACAGTCTCACACATATTAACATTTATAATACAGATACCAAATTATGCATCAGCTTGTTTTTCAGTTTATTGTCTGTTTCTCCTACTCAGAAGTAAGTTCCTTGGGGGTAGAGACTTAGTATTATTGTACCCATGGATCTAGTACACTATCTATACTACTACCTGGCACATAATAGGTGCTTAGTACATATGTATTTGTTGATGAATTAATCAACAAATGCTTAATTTAACAACAGAAAAGATTTACTAATATTATTGGTTAATCCTGTCTTTTTCATATTTCTTCTAATCTCTCTTCATTTTTTTCAATCTCAGGAGCAACAAGAGATGTTGCAAGCAGCAAGCTAGGTTCCAAACAAGAGAGACATTTGAAGTTTTAAAGTTGTCTCAAAGAGTTAAAGCAAATGGCACTTGGATTATTTGCCTTGAGAAGAGCAGTCAATACAATGGGGCAAAAAGCTTGTATTTTCATTTCGTCATCCTCCTACCTTCTGACTCCTAGCCATGTCTACGTCCATTGTGCCCCTCTTGCCCATCAATATCTAAAACAAAACAAAAAACAAAAAAGAAAGAAAAAAGACTGGAGACAAATCATGGGGAAGAAACTATATTTTTCCACGTAGGCCATCCAACTTCCATGGAGAAAGGGTTGGAATATAACTTCCCTTCTCTCTAGCCCACCTCAATGCTCAAGCTTTTAAGCCCAGGAAGAGCTAGTTAGCCAAAGATTGCCAAATGAAGCATAATTGTTAGAAAATGTTGTATGAACCATGACACTAGGGCCAGTGGGGATGGCTTTCTACTATGAGATCCCTTGAAGTCCCTTTCACCACCACTAGAGACTAACTTATTTTGACCTATTTTCTGTTTCATTATGATTTTGTAAACTAAAATTGAATTTGGTTTGTTTTTGACCAGGGTTTATTAGCTAGAGGGAGGGTATGGATAATCAACATTTTATCATCTTGTGTTGGTATGTGACCAGTTAGAGTCTCATTAAAATCTTACTTGTGGGAAATGGAGTCATTTACAGGTCTCCAATCAGTAGTATGTTTGTTAAAAGCACAGAAGGGAGATAAAGTGAGTCACAAAAGGTCAATTCTGGATCAAGTGTGTGTTCTCCCAGATGGCAGATTGTGGATACCACATTTGGTTCTCCATGTGTGACACAAATCCCCAATCCATGTATACTCTAACCTCTTAGATAAAATCCTCTCCCCAGACCTGCAAAACCCTTTATTGCCTAAGAAAACCAGAATTACTGGATATTTTCCTTTTCTTCTGACTTAAAATGCATGTCATCAACCATGTAAAGGAAAAGGACAACATACGAAGTATTCTCTGGGGTGTCTCATCCTCTCTAAGATATTCTCATAATGAGTTCTCTGCTTAAAAATGGTTTCATCACATGATTTTTAATGTCCCTGTGTGAGCATTTCCAGAGATTCCAAGAAATGAAATCCAAACATCTCAGGGACATCTTGTGCAGAGGCTGATTCAAAAACTTAGTTTTTTTTTTTAAATTTTTTTTTTTTATCTTAGCATCTACTTAAGGGTCTTTATGGACTTTATAAAATTTTTTTGTTAGATGTATACCTTAATCAGGGTCCTGGTAAGAAATAGAATTAACCCTAGAAGTTTCCAGAGAACAGAGTTTACTAAGTGACTATTTATAGAGGTGTGGGCAAGCTAAAGGAACAAATGATTTCTGAGGCACCCAGAGACCAGTAACAGTGGGAAGCCATTACCATCCTTAAGTTGGAAGGGGAAGGGGAGAAATAGTGCTACCTGAACCCAATGCAACCTAGTGAAGGCTACATACAGTCCCTGGCAAAGACTCACACAAAGAAGATAGGGAACCAAGAAGACATACCTGGACGCTACCTCCTTTCAACCTAGGATCTGCTACAGGGGCTTCTCATTGGCCAAACTCAACTGGAAGGCAGTGGCAAGGGAGACTGGGCGATACAGTCCCTATGGGTCAGCTGCCCAGGACACAGAGCAGGGTGGAGAAGGGCCGAGAGTTAATCTGCTAAAGCAACTGGAGCATAACCAGCATTTTCTTCTTCATATGCAATGATTTTGCTAAATTTTATTTTTTTGCCAATATTTATGATAAATTTGCAACTGTTTATCCAGACTCTCTATCCTGACTGTCTTTGAGACCTTGTTATCTGTACTTATATCGCAAGCCCTGCAGTAGTTGCTCTCTGTGCAATTCTAACTCTTATCTATTGGGATTAATCCTGATGTCGATGCCAACTAAATAAACTTAAAATTATAAAAAATGTGAAGGCCCTTATTTACCCCTATGAATCTTTAAATTCATAATCTCTGGGCTTGGCCCAGTTTCATTCTTTCAAGCATATTAAAACGTTTTGTTATCTCATAGACTTTTATCGTATCTCTGTTGGGTAGGGACCCTAATATAGTACCTAGTACAATGGCACACGAAAATAGACGCTTAATAAATGCTTGTTGATGGGAAGATCACTATCAAGTGTCTCCTGTGCAGATAGGAGAGCTTAGACTGAAAAGTTAATCAGCCTAGCCAATATCCCGTGGTGTGCCAATAGGAATACAAGCCAAGTCAGAGGGTTTCCCTGAACATGCCTCTGAACAGAGATTCTTAGCAGGGCAAGAATTCAAACAAAACTTTATTTTCTTTCTGTACTTTGACCCAGTCTAAAATAGTTGAGATAAGTCAGGACATGTTTTTTTTTTTTCAACTGATTTGTTTCTTAGATTGCCAGAGAAGCGTGTGCCCCATTATTTCTTCTTAATCATTAGACATGAAATGTTGTTGTCAGCAGGAACAAAAAAAGTGAGTTATACACTTAGAAGAACTGAGCTGAACTGTTATGTTTTCTCTGTGTAATTTCTGGGATAGAGGAAAGGAAATACAACAGGGAGAGTAAACCTGAGAATTGCATGTGCAATCAGTCACAGCCAACTCTTTCTTATCAATAAAAGTAAAGGACAGGAATGGCCTGAAAAAGTAAATATATATATATATACATCCTTGTTCAACCAAACCCTCTACTATATTCTGAAGTTCTAAAGGCTATTGTTTCCTGGATGTCACCAGTTGCTTGCTTGCAGATGGCTCCTGAGCACACAGCCTCACAGTGGGTGTGTATATCATTATGAGGGAAACTAACAGAGGGCTCAATTCTCAAAATCACATTTATTTTAGATCAAGGGTAACATAAGTTTCTGAATAACTTATGTTTCTCATTTGTGCATTCTCCTCAGCTCCTTCCTCTTTCTCCTCACATCTACAATTACAGTGGAATCCCGTTTCCCATACATCTTTGAATGGGACCGTTTTTCCTCACCATCCCCTTTCCTTGGTCCAGGCTACTAGCCATCATTTCTCATCCAGACCATTGTGGACCAGATTCACAATGGGTCTCCCTCCATCCACTCTCCCACTTCAAAACCCTCCACACAGCCACCATCACCATTGTTTAAAAACACAAATATGTTCAAGTCCATTGCTAGCTTCAAATCCATCCAAGGTTTCTCATTGCCTTGAAATCCACACTTCTCAACATCACCCCTTCATGTTTCCTTCCCCAGCTCCCCCACCCAACCCCTGTTCTCTCCTTTACATTCTTCTTTGTTGCCAAAGTAAGGTGCAAACTCACGGCCTTTCATCATTGGACCATAGCCTATATTTTGAGCTTCATCTCCTCCTACACTCTCTGTCATCTATCTCTAGGAATACATTCACCTGGCAAATGTTTTCTCTCTCAAGGTTCAGGTCAAATGACACTCCTCCTGACACTCCCAGTGACACCACCCTTTTCTATGGCATCCTAGCACAATATACAATACCTAAATTATTTCATGGATCACACTGGGCAGAGTTCACTGTTTATATGTCCATCTCCTCAGAGGACTATGAGATGAGAATATTCAACCTACTCAGATTTTTACCTCATTATTTAGCATAAGCACTGCTCTTACACCCAGAAAAAGGCAGTTTTGTGCTTCACAGACCCCACTTGGGCCCTCCTTCAGCAGTCGCCCTCACATGAGTTAAGAAGTCTGTAGGATCAATGAAATGTGCTTGCCTGGATTCCATGTTTGCCTATATCCCAGGCTTTCTGCTTCTAGACCATGTTCTGCTTAACCTGATTCCAGGAATTCCCTGTGCAAATGGTCAGGGGATTCTCCTTTCAGGGCCTGCACAGGCATTTTTCTGTTCTTCAGAGAAGGGACAAAATGGGAGGTATACTCACTTTTAGAAGAAAGAGGTGGCTAAGGCTGACTATTCATAGAGGTCTATGGACAGAGCTTGTATAAATAGGCTGGACTGTCCACAGGTGTACATGTAAGGTGCCAAGTGCTACAGGTCAGGTCAGGACTGGGAGGAGAAGGCAGACAAGCTGAGAGCTGGAGCCTGGGACCTCAAGGAACTGAGGAGTTCTAAAGTTGAACCTGACTATCCAGGTAGTTGTGAAGATATATTATTATGATGGGAAGATGGATCATATTTTGCCATTTGCAACCATGAAGTATTTAGACAAATGTTAGGAGGCTGGTGTCTTGTCAAACACACTTCAGGGCACAGAAGAAGTGCTTAATATGGTGATAGGAGGAGAACTGACTCTGGGTGGTGAGCACACAATGCAACACACAGATGATGTATTGTGGAACTGTACCCTTGGAACCCATGTACTTTTTACTAACCAATATCTCCCAAATAAATTTAACCATAAAAAAAGAAGTGCTTAATGTATGACTGAGAATAGCTCGTGGCAAAAGATGTGAAATATTTGACACTTGAGGAAAATAACTCTGCAGAACTTGAGTAAGAGAAAATAATAGAAGATAGTAATTATAACTGAATTATAAACTAGCTAATATACTTCCTAAAATGCTTATATTCAAAAGTCTAAATTTAAACATTCTTGCTAGGAAGATGTTATTTACCAAATCAATGCCAATTTTTTCAAGCCTTACTTGAATTTTCTGGCACTCTTTGTATTTCCAAAACACAACACTCATCTACAAAGCACTCTATAGAAGGGTTAAGAATGAAGTCAAATAAAATATGAGTCAGATAGCAAATTCAATTGCAGGGTCACACTTCATCCAGAGAGGAAGAATTAATAAAAACTAGCAACAACATTTCTTAGAACCAGCATTTAGTTCTCTAACACTTCAAATGACCCCTTTATCCTTCATAGTCAGATAAAATCATTACTGTAAGAGGGAGAAACATTTGTCTTCCAGATGGAACCTTGAGAACTAAGGCCCTGCTTACCATAGATATGATCATTTCAGTGAACATGGGCCTTTTAACTTTTTCTCAGGTGTAAGAATCCATGGCTCACCATGTTGAGTAACCCAGCTTCTTATCTATTACCTCTAAAGATAATACTTTTATTGTCATATAAATGTGTGTTACTAAAAAACAAAAAAATATTCCAGACTAAAATATGTGTGTGCATATGCTTACATGTGTATACATGTATATATGTGGAGGTAGAGAGAGAGAGAGATCTATTTAATCTGGAAAGTCAACTAAGAAACATCTATTGAGTGACTTCTCTATATCTGGAATTTGCCACATTGTGCAAAGCATGAGGGATAAAAATGCAAGGTCTTAAAACAACAGTGAGACACCACTATACACCTATTAAAATGGCAAAAACCCAGAACACAGACAACACCAAATGTTGGAGAGGATGTGGAATAACAGGAAATTGCATTCATTGTTAGTGGGATGTCAAGGCCACTTTCAAAGATGATTTGGTGATTTCTTACAAAACTCAACACACTCCTACCATAATATCCAGCAATTGTGCTCCTTGGTATTTATCCAAAGGAGCTACAGACTATGTCCACACAAAGACCTGCATACAGGTGTTTATAGCAGCTTTATTAATAATTGCCAAAACTTGGAAGTAATCAAGATGTCCTTTAGTAGGTAAGTGAATAAACTGTTGTGCATCCAAACAATTAAATACTGTTTAGCACTGAAAAAGAAATGAGTTATTGAGCCATGAAGACACACAGAGGAGCCATAAATTCATATTACTCAGTGAAGGAAGCCAACCTGAAAAGCCTAGATACTCTATGATTCCAACTATATGACATTCTAGAAAGGGCAAAATTCTGAAGACAGTAAAAAGATCAGTGATTGCCACAGGTTAGGGGAGGAGAGGAGAGATGAATAGGAAGAAAACAAAGGATTTCTAAGGCAGTGAAAATACTCTGTCTTATATTGCAATAATGGATATCATTATGTCATTATATACTTCATTATACCTTATACATTTGTCCAAATCCATAGAATATGTAACACCAAGAGTGAATTGTAATGTAAACTATGAACTTTGAGCGATTATGATGTATCAGTGAAGGTTTATCAATAGTGCCATTCTGAGAAATGTTGATAATGGAGAAGACTATGCATATGTGGGGGCAGGGAGTTACGGGATATCTCTGTTCCTTCCGCTCAATTTTGCCGTAAACCTGAAACTGCTGTAGAAAATAGTCTTTCCTAAAGGGAGAACGACAAACAAACAAACAAACAAAAAACAAGGAAGACATGGTCCTGTTCCTAGGAAAGTTTATAATATTCGATGGTGTTAGGTCTGGAGCAATGGGAGAAGCATTCTGGGATATGCAGGCGTTAGGTGGGGGATGGCTCAGCTTGGTCAATTACCTGCCGTGAAGAGACACTGCGATTAGGTGTGTTATAGTAGGGTATCTCATTTAATTTCTACCAAACCAGTGCATGTAAGTATTATCCCTGTTTTCAGATGAAGAAGCTGAAGTTTAGAAGAAGAGCCCAATGAAGGGCAATCCCATTGTGCAGCTGCTAAAAGAACCATTTAAAAGAAACTTGTGGGAATGTAAATTGATATAGTCACTATGGAAAAGAGTATTGAGGATCCTCAAAAAATAAATAGAACAATCATTGTTACCCAGCAATCCCACTTCTAGGTATATATCCGAAGGAAATGAAAACAAGATATTAAAGAGCTATCTCCATTCACATGATTATTGCACCATTATTCATAATAACCAAGATATAGAAACAGCCCAAGAGTCCATTGATGGATGAATGGATAAAGAAGATGTAGTATACTCGTATATATACAATGGAATATTATTCAGCCATGAGAAAGAAGAAAATCCTGCCATTTGTGACAATATGGATGAAACTTTAGGGCATTATGCTAACTGAAATAAGCCAGACAAATACAAATACTGCATGATATCACTTATATGTGCACCTAAAAAAAAAAGTCAAACATATTGAAATAGAGAATATAAAAGTAGTTGCCAGGGGCTGGTGTGGGGGGAAATAAGGGGAGGCTGGCAAAAGGGTACAGACTTTTAGTTATAAAATGAATAAGGTCTAAGAATCTAATGTATAACATGATGACCATAGTTGAAACACTATGTTGTATAATTAAAATTTGCTAAGACAGTAATATTTAAATGTCCTCATAAAAAAGATAAACATGTGAAGTGATGAATATGTTAATTGATTAGATAGGAGGAATCCTTTCATGATGTGTACTTATATCAAATAATGACAATGTATGCTTTAGATAACTTAAAATTTTAGTATTTTTCAATTATACCTCAACAAAGCTGGGAAAAAACTTGATGAACAGGTGAAATCAATCGCTCATATAATTCAACTATGTCATCAAAGGCACAAGAAGTTCCTTTCCATTTGTGACAGGATCTGGCAATGAAAGAAAAGTGGATTAGTTTTACAGGGATGATCAAGGCTTCAGAAATAGTGATTACAGGTATTGTCCTCAATTAGTCATAGTAATGCTTAAAATCAACAAAAGACTTAAAAAGCAAATTGAGTTCATGCTTATCTACGTTGCCACTATCTTTTCCTTCTTAATTTTGTTGTTTTGCTTTGAAAAATGTTTCACATGTGCTTAATAAGGATGTATATTCTCTATTGCATGCAGGATCTGTATGTATACCTATTAGATCATGCATATTAATTTGTTGCTCAAATATTCTATAACTTTATTGAATTTTTTATCTTGACCTTCAAATAATTTTTAAAAATGTATTAAATCTCCTAGAGAGCATATTGCATTTGTCAATTCTCCCTGTAGGCCTATCAATTTTGTTTTATGTACTTTGAGGCTATTTTAGAATTATTACATCTTCTAAGTACTTTTAAAAAAATTTAAACAACTTGAAATTAGTCTGGAATATGGTGTCTGTTAAGTCAGAATAATTTCATCCCATGGTTTCCTACACAACTGGTGAAATGTTTATTGGTCCCACTTCTGATTAGCACATGTATTAATTCATTTGAATTCAATCAAGTAACAGGAAAAAATGTATGCATATATTAACAATTTACTGTCTTACTCAGATGGAGTCTGGTACTGAGGTCTGGTGTTTTGGTTTTTTGAACTCAACAACACCTTTATTCTCAGTGAAATAGTCTTTAACGGTTGAAGATTTATAATATTCTGTGGGAGGAGTTTGCAAGTTTAAATAGAGAAGCTGAGAAGTTACCCTGCTAAGAAAGGGAGAGAGATTTCAGGAAGTTTAAGACCTGAGAATGGAGTGTCAAAGATGGAAAGGTTGAAAGAGAGGAGTGACTTGGGAAAGGTATGCATCCAAACAGCTTTCTCAGTGTCATGGTGAGGTCTGCCTCTGGCCTCCTCCTTACACTCATCTTTATGCTCCCTCGGTCTTGGAAGAAGTCACATGAGTCATTAATGCGTTTGACTTGGAGGAACTGGAGCCATAGGCCAAGGAAGTAACATATTATTTAAAACAAAAAGATGTTGAAGTTTTGTTATTAGAAAAATCAGTTTCTCTTATATCCTCACTAAGTAAAGATAAACATTTAAACACTGTCAATTTGAAAGAGCAAAATGTCATTATCTTGCCTGGGATCCTGTCATCTCCTAAAATCTCATCTCTGATAAAATAAGCAAGTCAGGCAACCAGCCATTGGCAGGGTAGGGAATTCACACCCATCCCATGATTTCTTTTCCGCACACTACCTCTTATGCAACGGCACACTTCTGAATCTGGAGAGGGGAAACTTAGTTGTAAGCCTCTGCTCCGCTGCTCACTAAGACTTAAATTAGTGTAACTAAGTCTAAATTAGCCTCCACGGGACTACTTAGTTCTATGAAATGTGAACAATCAAACCTTTTCATTCTACTTCATAGGTCATTTTTAAGGATAAAATGAGAAAATATTTGTAGACCATACAGAGCTTTAAGTGATATGGTCATTTAACCCCACAGAAAAACCTGCAAACACATGAGCATACTTGGACTAAATGAAAGGTCCTGGGTTTAGCATAAACCGATGTTACCAAAGAGTATTAGCCACTCGATAAATGCCCAAATGACTGGAATGTAAAAAACAAAAAACAAAAAACCCCAAATAATAAATCCGAGAGATTAGGCCTCTTGTTTTTATAGTCAGTATCATATGACTTCCTAAATAGTTTAACAAGTATTTTCTTGTTGAGTCAATTTTGTTCCTGGAAGTACAGTGGGAAGAAAAGAGTTGGGATTCAAAAGTGTGTAGCTGAAAGTTCACTGAGTGGTATCCTTTCTCCTAATAACGCTGAGAATTCTGGAAGTCAGTTTGAATGATTCCAATGACAAGTGCTTCAGAGAAAGGCTTACTGCACGTCTCAGGGGGAAAGGACCAGGTTTGGCGTCCCGAGTAGAAGTCAAGAAGTCCTCAGTATCACTTCCATCCTGGTACTTAGAGGCTCAGCTTCTTTCTCTTGATCTTAATGGCTATGACATAACATTTTCCTTCCTATTAGATGAGATTTTCCAGGTATACAAAATAAAAATTTTCCTAAATCTAGTTTTTATGCCTCAAGATAGAAGAAAGCAATGGGTGCTGATGAATTTATTCATGTCACTTTTTTTTTTCAGACAGCAGAGACTATCGAGTCAAACTAACAACTAGGTTAGCATTTCTCTTTCTTGATCAGCCAATAAATAAAAGCAATTAGGCAGTAAGATATGTGGAGAAACTATGCAATGTTGCAGGTTTTTAAAGTTATATCTTAGGGATCCTTTATCCTTATAGCTCAGGACATGTTAGTTCCAGAAAAGTTGGAACAAGTATAACTTCTCTAAACATATATTCCTGTAATAGACAATTTCAGTTCTTGGAAAAAGTGTGCTTTTCCAACAACATATGAAAGATAAATGAATCAGCCTGTGGTCCCACTCCTGGGGATTGTGTCTGTCATAAGAAAGGATTTCAGCCTCAGTTACAGTGTACACTGGAAACTTCAACTTCCATGCCTAGCATATTTTGTGACATTTTCACTAACCTCCTAACTGAGACAAGGCTGTGCTATCAACTGTCAATTTGGATGCCTCGAGAAGATTAGAGGGTGACCTTCATCAACCTGTTTCCCAAGTGGTGCAACAAGGACATCAAGGCCAGGCCAATATGAGCCTCAGAGTACTTGCTCTGGGAGGGCTAGAACAGGGTTTCCCACCTCTTATAATTCCTGCAGGTCCCATACAGAGCTGACAAATACATCCTGGACTCAACTGAATCAAGACTGTCAAAGGAGATAAGATAGAAAATCAAAGCAGCAAATGAGAAGAAATAATGAAGACAGAAACCAAACCATTCTTTAAATAGGAGACACATGGAATACTAATCAAAAGTAAATCCCATTGAGCCCATTTGGACAAGTTTCTTGTCCTATTGATCTCCCAAACCATCTGTTGTTCTTCCATTGGCACTGTTGACCTTGACCAACTGTTACACCAAACTTCCACCCTTCTTTAAGTCCTACTTCAAAATTAGCTCCTATGGGAAGGCTTTCTTGATATTCCCAAAGTGAGTTACTTCCTTCCTTGTGGAGTTCATACCCACCTAGCACTTGGTCCTTAACGTTGTCCCTCTCCTCTACAGATACAGACTATGGCCTTCTTGAAGATGTTAGTTGTTTTTCCTATTATCTAAGCCTATCATCTATGTGTCCAGTCCCTGATCCACAGGAAGTGCTCAATAAATGTTTAGTGAACAACGCCCAATGTAGCTTCCACTTGCAGTTTCCATTGGAGGCATCAAAATGCAAAAGGAGTTTCTTGAATGCCTGTTTGAACCCCAGGAAAGCCACAGCTATTTCTCAACAGGCAAGAAGAGAAGTATTTTAGATACAGAAGGAGTGCACAGCGTAAACATTATTCTTCCCTAAATGTTTAAGCCATAACCCTGTACACCTAATAGTTCATATCACTTTAGAACAAATGAAATAAACAGGCATTCATGATAGGAAAGTTCTTTCAAAAGATCCACCATCCTTGCTTCACAAGAGATTCCGTGTGAGATTACTTTCTATGTTGCTTTCTCAGGGGACTGGTTTAATCTGGCTTTAAAATAACCACAACAGAACGGGTCCCATTAATTCCCTAAAATGGCTGTCTCATGGGTTAGTCGACTTCTAGGGATCTCTTGTACAAATAAACAGTTTGTGACACTGAACCAGGTCTGGCCCACTTTGGTATTCCTCTGTATGCGGCTTAACTGAAACATAGCTGGACTTGGAACATGTTTATACAAACTAACTAATCCTACTAGATCATCATGACCTGCAATTACCCTGCTATTCCCAGCCTGTGCTCAACTTGTGCCAAATGACGCAGTAGTTTAATAATAATAATAATAATAATAATAATAATAATAATAATAATAAAAGAGTTTCCATTAAAGAGACAGGTTGAACCTCTGCATTGCTTTCCTTTCTCTTAAGTGTCCCATATCTCCCTATATCCAGCACTCCTAAGGAGCGACATTTAGGGCCCCGACCCCCACAGGGCTGCTTACTGAATGTGAAAGAAAGCTTCTCTTTGTTACCAGTTAGGTCAGACATAGAAGCTCTGAGTTGGTGACAGCCAACTTGCTTAAATAGGACCTTATAACCTAAGGAGTTAGACTCCACTCATGATAACTCTAGTTACTGAATAGATATTAATGAAATTATATTCCTACAGGCTTGTAAAATTGTACTTTGAGCTCGCAGAAGATCTTACAATGTTCTACATGTAGAATCTGGAGAAATCTCAACTATATTTTTTCTCAGCTATCTCCTCCAAATTTTTAAACAACCTAAATATTCTAGGAGGATATTAATTCATGTGTTTCTAATTCATTTACACTCATACCCTAAAAATACTGTATTATAAAAACTAGCTGATGTTCAAGAAACGAGTTAAATTTTTAAATAATCTTTGTAAAGGCTTTCTTCTTAACAACAGGAAGATGTGTTTGCCAAAAGAAAATGAACTGAAACACTAGGGATCTGGGTTTGATTCAAAACTAACCCAGGAGGTTTAAAAGGGCAGTAAATTTGGTGAGTGAAATGAGTTTAGTTTCTATATACTGCATACCCATATGCCATGCCGATACTCGGTGTGCACGTACTTAGCTCACATGTGCTGATGTGTAGTGTTAACATTTGGAAAGTCAGAGCCAGTTGGCAGGTTAGTTTGAAACAGGGTGCTAATGAGGTCAAGATTCTAGGTCCAGTTCTCCTGAGGAGGGCGTGTTCCTTCTCATAAGCCAACCACTTGCCACTAAAGAGCTCAGGAGCCTTGGGCTACTCTGATTCAGTCTCATGTATCAAGTTCATTGAGGCCTACAAAGCACTGGCACCATACTTGGCACTGGGACTCCTGGGACTGTGGTGTGGTCTCCACACCAATGGAGTTCATGGCCTATCAGGAGAAACAAAGAAGTCAATGCCCCAGGCAGCAGTGTCATGCAGGAAAGAGATGGGATTCTCCAACACTTGGGAGTCAAGGCAGGCTTGGTGTAACAGGCTTTTCCTCATCTTTCAGGTTCAGTACAAGCATTGTATTATTCTATACAGACTTCTCTAGACGAATAAAGGGGTTCCTTTCTCTCCAAGTCCCAACGTACTTGGAATTGACCTTCATTAAGGGCATTCAGGAAAATACGTGAATAGATTATAGAAATTATACAGGAGAGGAGAAGAGCATACCAGACAAAAGAATGGGGGAAAGGAGGATTGGAAGAAAGGGCCCATGGGTGGGAGAGGAGCAGGAGATGAGGTTAAGAAGTGGAAAATAGGATACAGCTCTTAAAAATTTTACATGCCATACAGAAACGTTTAGGTGTCATTTTGTAGTCTATGAGGAGTTACTGAGGGTTTTTAAGAAGAACTGGACTTGTGTTTTAGCAAGATCAATTTGGTAAGCTGCTTGGATGGAAGAGAAATGAGCCTGGAGGCAGGGGGGCCAACTGGGAACCTATTTGTCCCACTTGGCACCCTCTAGGCAGGAGCCAAGGATGATTTAAATCAGGCAGGAGTGGGGAGAATGGTGAGGAGAGGGTGGGTCCAAGAGATGGCTAGAAGGCAAAGGCAATGAGACTTGAAGATTGAATGGGTGTGGGGTGAGGAAGGGGAGGAGTCCTCCAAGATCCCAGGTTTTAGGAGATTAGGTGGAAGGTGGCACCACCGGTTAGCATGTTCAATGTGTGAGGAAGTCCCGGTTTAAGTCGGGGAAATGTAAGATGTTCAATTTCAGAAGTAATGAATGTCAGTTGTTTATGGACATTTGTGGGGAAATGTCCACTGTTGAATAATAGATATTTCTTCAGGAGCTTGGGGAATTGGTATATAGGCATAAAGTGAGATAAAGATGGAGACAGAGGTAGAGCTGGAGATAGATATCCAGGTAGAGAAGATAAAGTGAGAAGAGAATGGGAATGAAACAGGAAAGCATTCAGGGATCGTCGGAGAGATGGACAGTTGGTCCAAGTAGAACTCTGAAGGAGGAATGTCCACAGAGGTAGAAGAGGAACCAAGAGAGGGTGGTATTGGGGAAGACAGAGCATGAGGGAGGTAGTGGGCCATCATGGCAAGTACCCTAGGAAGCCCAGGAAGGGAGAAGTACAGAGGAGTCCCCACTGAATTTGGTATCAGGACATAATCAATGACTACCCTAGAGCAGGTGTCAGGAACAAAGACTAGTTTTCAGAGGACTGCATAGGTAGTCGTGAGGAGTGAACTGTGCCCGTTGCGGAAAAGGCCAGGGACACAGAGGGTGGCAAGGTAAAAGCTAGGGGCAATGCTTGGAGGGCTTCCCTTTGTGTACAGCAGACGAGATTTAGAAATGTTGAGAGGCTGAAGGTAAGGAGCCTCTCAAGAAGGAAAAAGTAAATATGAATAAAATGTCCCCAAGATGGAGGGAACAAGAAGGAGGGACTGGCCTAAACAGGAGACCTGACACCTCAGCCACTGTGAGCAGCATCTGTCTCAGTTGGTGGAGTGAAGTATTTACGATACCTGCAGGCTGAAACCTTTGATTCCATTGTTAATCTAAAACTCTTCTCATGTCCCCGCTTGAAAACATCTGCAAACTTTTGCCATGTGAAGCCAACTTTTGTGAAAGGAGGCTGAATTAGGAGTCATAGTTGTGGTGTATTGAGATGAGCTGGGGGAAAATAAGCAGGATGGGGTCTTAGCTCTGCCGCTTACCTATTTCCTGGCCTCTCGGAGCCTTGCTGTTTTCGTTTTTATCCAACCTGCGTGTACACAGCAGGCTCCTGGAGGGTCCGATAAGACCAGCTCTCGGTAAACTAGGACATCAGGGGCTGTACCCAGTTTCCTGGCACACTAAGTCTATCCTCTCCTGTTTGACTTCCAGGGCCCCTTTGTTTTAAATGAGGTAATACTTGCTCATAAAACCCTTAAAAGGGGCTTGGCACAGGTAAGTACACAACAAAAGTTAACAATTATCAAGCTCCTCCTCCACCTCCCCCTACCTCCGCTGCCTTAGTGTGTCTCCATAAGCCATCCAGATACTGTGCCGCCTCTTGTGTCCACTTTACACTCCTGCCAGAGCTTTCCACCTGGCCTGAATGAATGGTCACTTATGTTACATTTCCTCAGACCCGCCCCTTTCTAGCAGGTATTATAATGAAATCCTCCTGTTTAGCCAATTCTCACTACAGCAGGGATGACTGATACTATTGTAAATGATTGCTCCTCCTAAGAGTATTTATACTTTAGTATGGTGTAAATCTTTAAGGAAGAAATGAACCCTCTCATGGTGGAAGATCAGGTAATGTGTGAGCTGGTAACAATGCAAATTAAATGAAGTTCAATCTTTATACATTCAAGGTGACTTAACATTTTACATCATAGATGTTTAGTCGTATACATAAATGCTATAGATTTGACTTTGAATTTCCCGATTGCCTGGGCAAAACCAAAACAAGACAATTTGTATAGGAATTGTAGCTGCTCACCAGTGTCTATTCCTTTCTAAAAATAATGTTTCACATTTCTTTATAGCTACCCCAGCTGTATGATTAACTTCAGGAGAGCAGGATATAAGTAGAATTGATAGATGCAACTCACAAGTCATACCCTTTAGTGTAATGGACATGTGATGGAATGCAGATGTGATAGCAGGAGCTGGAGCAGCTATTTGAAACCCAGTAAGGCTATGTGTTCAGGATGGCAGAATCTCTACACTAGCCCTGGACTGCTGACCTTTGGGCTACTACTTTGCTAAAGCTACTGCAGTTCAGAATCTTTCTGTTTCATCAGGTTAGACTGTACCCTACAAATACAAAAGTCAGTATCTAGAAGAAGAATCTGCAGTAAAAACAGAAACCGCAAAATAGATGACAATGCCTTAATGGTCAGGCAACAGGCATTGAGAACAAAGATATAATCTGTAAAGCTGTTGTCCCTTGTCATGCCATGGTAAACTGTTGGTAAAACTAACACCAGTGATAGATGACTTGTATCTAGCAATCTTAGCAAAGCCTCACAGGAGAGGTTAACTTAGGTGACAGCCAGTTGGGAGTTAGCTTGCAAGTGGATCTCTGGTTAGGGGCCTCCCTCTTGCCTGCAGCCTATAATCTAACTTGAATTAAAGTCCGTTAGTTCACAGCTTTGAAACATACAACAGCTTTTGCACCACCAGATATACTGAGAGATGAGACTAGTAATAAGCCTGTCTTGGAGCCTAATAGTGAGTGTTCCCTGCGAGACAATGGGCCTGCTCCAAAGGTAAAGACTAAGGTTGTTGCTTCCTCAGTCTCCAGAGATATGAAAGAGGCATGTTCAGCATGGAGACCGTGAAATGAAAGAACAGAATCTTTGGCTTAAGAGTTATAGAGAGATGAGATATTTGGCAATGGTTACTGGCATCTAGAACCGACAGGAAAGCATGCAGGCCATAAGTCTGGTGGGTTCGAGGGGAACTGTATTGCCAAAGAAACCACAAGCCTAGCCTGTGACCATCTGAACATTAAAGTAATCCCCAGTCTCCTAAACCTTTACCAGCAAGTAACCAGCTATGTCCACTTCACAGGTGGCTGCCAAAGGATAAAGGACAAGGAAACTCCCAAAGGGCCAGGGAGAATAATCCGTGAGGGAACTGTTGCCAGCATTCCAGTCTAACCGAGGGGCCCCTGCTCAGACAGGGCACAGTCTGCAACTCCTGTCTGTGGCGTTTGACAGTTGCCATGGGCTACTGGCTGGTGTGTGTTGATAATTTTTCACTTTTATGAATGGAAATTGTTACTGTGGTTATCCACGATAAATGGTCATAGCTTTGTTTATTGTGGTATTTGAGGTGGAAGGTGGGGCTGAAGATAACTTATCTTTTAATTTCTAGGTCATCAGATCACAAGAGTTAGATCTAAACTTGATGGAGAAGACTGTATATTGTGCAGAGAATCTGGACTTTAAGCCCAATGGAGAATGTCCTATGTGTGGGAAGAAGGGTACACATGTATATTTGGGTGGCTAGAGGTACAAATGCCAGCAAAGTCTCCATTTGTCCACCAATATCTATGTCCCTTTTCTCCTTTAACACTCAAGCTCTTCCCATCCTCCTTCACAGTCAGGCATGGCCATGAGACTAATTTCTGGCCAGAGGGAGGTAAGCACGTGTTAGCCACTTCTGGGTTCCTTTCACCTCTGTCCTTTGGAGCAATTACTTTGAAGCCAAAGAAAGCAGTTATGCTTGATAATGGCAGAGCCTTTGGACCACCTATCTATAAAGTATTACACAAAATAACAATGAACTTCCCTCCCATTTAAGCCACTGTATTTTGGGATAGCTTTGTTATAACACCTAGGCTAACATACTCATTACAAAAGGGAAAGCCCACCAATTTTGTAAGAAAAGCCTTTTTGCTTATCTTGGCTCTCAACCCAAAAAGAAAATGTTCAAGTGTAACCTTACACTGAGTGTCCTGTGGACAATATCCTTTATAAACAATCAGTAGCTGTTTGCACAAAGCTATCCTCCTCTCTGTCACTTTTTTAAGATGTTAAAACCAAAAGTATAACTTTGAAGAGCAGCTCAGGGAAAGCAATTCTTCAAGAGCTTCCATCAGAGTACCTCAAACATCGAGTCTCCGGGGCAGAAAGGAGGAAGCGAGAACAAACTTGACACAAGGATAGAATTTAAAACCTTCTGGGGTAGCAGAATTACATAGAGAGATTCCCAATCTAAGTCATCTAAAACCTCTCCACTAAACACCACCAGCAATGGCAACGAGGGTCTAGAAGGTGTGTATTTTATGTTGCTTTGAAGCTTTGTGGAATAGATGGGGGTTGACATTCAATCAAGAAACCAGAGAAACATTACCTGTGTTCTCCAGTGCACTAAATTTTATCCCATCTTCTCTTGGAGGAGATGAAAGAGCTTCTAGCATGCCAGAAGTCAGGGGTTTGCTCAGTATAGACTCCAGCGCAGGTACCAAAGCTGCTTTCCAAGTTTGCGTGGCAGACTTCCTTCCACCAAGAGGCATTATTCTATGGGCCCAGGAGCAATGTAAGAAGTGGACCTTATGCTTCTTGCATCTTTTCAAAACAGATTTCAGTACCCAGGACCATAACAAAAAACAAAATAGCTCACTTTTGTAGCACTGGTGTTCGGCACTTGGCTACCCAAAGAAACTTTCAAAAGCCAACCCTCTCTTTATTTCACTGTCTTGCAAAAGCTATTGTCTATCCTAAAATTTAGAGTATGTTTTATAGTCAACACAAAACAAATTTTAATCTATCTCCTTGATTGTTTTATAGAATTATTGGTTTCTAAGTTGTATTATTTAAATATTAAGAAAAATGAACTAGAGGCTCTGGGTAGACCTTTGCCCAGAGGCACATTTAAACCTCTAGTTCCGTAACATAGCAGGACACAGCTGATTCAGGCCTAGAATATTTTCAAAACAAATGTTACTAAGACACCTGCTTTACCTCCAGAATGTCTTCTGCAATATTTCTGTGGATTTTCAACCCTACAGACAAACACGGACCTTCTGGGTATCTAAACATGCAATGCCTTGCTGTATGAGGTTATTTAGTTTTCTACAATTTAAATATAGAGATTATCTGCTAATGACACTGCTTTGGGAAACTGGATCTATATTAAGAAAAGAATATAAAATGTTGAATGAGAAAGAAAAATAGTGTTAAGGAGAATAACTATCAACCTAGAATTAGGTACCTAATTAAACTGCCCTTTGAGAGGAAACACCTTGAAATAAAGACCTTTTTTTATCAAATAAACCTCCCTCACCCCAAATGCATCATAGCATTAAGGTGAAAATTAAGAGCATGAGAGGATTAAACATAGTTTTCTTTTACATCAGTTGAGGCTGTGATATAATCTAGCAGTTTCTGTACTGCTGTAATTCTTATAGAGGGATTAAAATCTAAATTTTGTAGCAGCTATCACCAACTATTGCTATAAAGTACAAAAGACAAGGTTTTTGCAAAGATAACTAGTGTCCAAACCACCAAAGGGAAATAGCATAGATAAATATGATAATAAAATGATAAATAAAAACTGAAAACACACTCATGTTATTTAAGATGAAAGAGAACATAAAAAAGAACACATTTTTAGTTCATATTTTAATATGTCTGAATTCCAATTTTTCCTCAATTAAGATTTTGGACTAACAGATGCAAGCCTACCTTTGTTAACAGAATGCTAATTTGGAGCCCAAGCCTTCCTCATTTTGTTCCTTGTGGTGGGGCAGAGAGAGACTCCTGGGAAGCACCTCAAAGGTTAGCCTCACAATGGCAAAGATTTTTGCGTTGTTCAATGATGTGTCCCAAGCATCTAGAGTGAAGACTGGAACATAGTAGATGCTCAATATTTGGGGGTTGAATTTTTAAATGTGTACCATAAATAGGACAAAGAAAAAGAGAGACCACTTAGTAAAGAACACGTTAAAGGAGAAAATACTGAGGGTTTCTCTGTGCTTGTATGTGCAGACCTACTCTGAAGAGTAGGATAAAAAACACGGGAATATGGGGGAGAGGTGATATAAAAATGAGGGCCTTTGTATTAATTGGCTTGCTGGGTAGAGACTCCAGGCTACCATATTAGTATCTTATTCTTTCTTCTGAAGATGTGGTTAAGGACTACAAGAGAAGGTTCTCAACTCATTCCATTTTCAGGATTTTATTGTAGGAGGTTGAGGTCATGGTCAGTGAATGGACTGCTGAGATTCCTGCTTTGTTGAAAATATGGAGATCTGGAGCAGCCTAAGTTGGGTAATGAGTATATTGAGTGAATAACCCAAATAGGAACACCTATCTCTGTCCTACAGAAATCTGAGTCTTAGCTACCATTGTCCCCATGGTGATAAAGGAAGAACATATTTACATATGTGTTTTGATTAACATCGTATGAACATTCAACCTGCATCTGCAGACTCTTAGCCCACATCTGTAGTCCATCCAAGCCAATTTATTTATATTGAGATCTGCAGATTTCATAGGGAAATCCACAGATAGGTAGATCACTTCTTAAGGAGTACCATTGTACCCAATAAATTCAACTTGTGAAGCTTGGTATGAAAACTCCTAGGGACTTAGAGGGCGATCTAATTTTGGGTATGACTTGACATCCTAACAGCTCCATTGTTGGCTTATCCTTACTACTTTAGCAATTTTTAAGGTTTTCCCAATTTGTGGATCATTTCAAAGACGTTGGAAAACAACCAGCATGAACTTGTTAAACATAAACACTCTCTTCCCTATTAATGTGAAGGCTTTTGTGCAAACATCATGGTCATAATGATGGCTGTAAATGCCACTAATTTCAATGTGCATTTAATTGCTCAGTTTGTACTGATTTAAAGGGGAAAAGACTCTTTATAGCCTAGTCCAATCCAACTAATCATTCTACATTGATTTTCCCTAGGTGTCCAAAGGATTCTTCATTTTAATGGGTGTGGGATGAATAGATGAGGGAAGTGCCCTTCTGCAATCCTTGGAATGTTTTTGTCATTAAGTTTCTATGAATGTCTTGATTGTACCATCATGTTAATAGTCTGCTCTGAATTAGAAGGAAATTTTATTTCATAACACTTGTCACCAAAGACAAGCACATCTCATCACCCACCCATAACATGTATAAACATATGAAAAATCAAATCCAGGTGTATAGTTAAACCTGAGATCCTAAGATGAAACAGGTTAGACTGGTAGAAGGAAATTTTATAGGGCTTTGATATTCCTACTTTGCAAAGTATAAATAAGAATCTATCATTTGACATTCCAGTAAAGAACAGATCATATATAAATTTGCAAGCATGGTCAAGCAATTTAAAAAAATAAGAATAGAGTTGGGTGAAGGAAAACGCATCCTATCAGATATCAAGATATATTATTAGGCTATGGTAATGAAATGTGTGTAAGTGCTCAGGGACAAAAAGTTAAATCAGTTGAGTGGAGAGTTTAGAAGTATAAGGAAAAATATGGGTGGAAAAAAAGAGAGAAAATGAATGAGCCAGTTATGTAAATTATGGCCCCAGAAGAAGTAGATTATCAAAACTCTCAAACCATGTATTGATGTAGCTGTCCTCAATAATTTTTTACTATACAATCAGGTGTTATTCAAGGATGAGCTGCCTGAAATGTGTGTTTATTAGAAGTGATATCAGGAGGACTGATAATAATAGCAGAATACTGGGAGCCAATACAGATTCTTTTAATTAGTGACTTAGGTTTGGAGGCTTAGAGCCTTTCAAGCACCTATGGCAATGAAAACCACATATCATTCATGCTGTGACACTGTAGAGAACAAAAGGGACATCATTAATAATTACACTGAGAGAACACACATAATTCTGGAACATTCTGTCATATAGTCATCCTACTCATGGCCATACTTGTATAATACCAGGGACTTCATTTTAATTCTAAAGCCCTTGGGAATACTATGATTTCCAAAGTTGCCCATACAGATACAGAAATATTCTATTTTGGCTTAGAGAGTGTAGACATATTTGTTCCTGAATCACATCATGCTTTACTTTCTGTCCACGTGACCCCATCTTTAAGTTCTTTTGGTTTGGGTTCTGATCCACAGGAAGAAGGGACTGGAGTGCATTTCTCAGGTAGGAAGATGACCTCTTGAACCCCTTGAAGCCTCTCCCAAGTGAAAGGAAAGCCATTTTCAGGAACCAATCCATTCCACCATGACTTGAACTAACCTGGCCAATGAGACAGTTATAAAGTAAAATTTCTACATATGTTACATGGTTCTTTCATTTTCAAGCCAAGAAGTTTCGAAGGTGCTAAGATGCTTGGAAGCACAATGAAGAAGGGAAGGGAGCAGGTGGCAAGTTAACATTCTCTGAGCACCCAGAACCTGTCAGGCACTGTGTTGGAAGCATTATAAAGTTGATTTCATGGCAATCATCTCAGAAACTCTGTGAGATAAGTGTTTTATAGTCACTTTTAAGATGGAAACATTAAACCTCAAAGACAGTAGGTAGCTTGCCTTATATCACACTGATAATAAAAGCCAGTTAAGGGCGCATTTGTTACCCTGAACTTTCTCACTTACACCTGAGTTTCTTTGTTTCCTTATTGGCTTCATCCTACTCAATGTTCCAAGTGATAAAGATGGAAACTTTGTTTACGACACAACCATTGGGGGAACATCCAATGGAGAGGAAGGGGCCGAATCTCTCAGCACTGGGAGGGCAGAAAAACATCTCATGGTGATTTAAAAGGAAGAAACTACTTAAAGAAAGACTCATTAAATTTAGCTTTATTTCCCAGATGACTATTGGGCATAAACAGGAGTTTTTACACTGCCAATAAACTTTTCTCTACCATAGCTTCAGCACATGTTCCAAATGCTCAGAAATCATCATTTTTTCTGCTCACTCCTTAGAGTTTCTGTCACCCTGGTGAGTCCTGTGCTTAAAAAGCCGACGCTCCCCCAGTGTCAGATGTGCTGTTTACATGTGGCCACGTTGGTCGCTTTGATTCTCAGTTTCCTGTACATCTGGCTGAAGAATGGCCGGATGGAAAGTTGAGGGGATACAGTTGCTCACCATGCCATAGTACACAGTGGTGGTGCCATGCTGGACTGCATACCAAACTTTTAAACTGCAGTCTAAAGATCATTTCACATTCTGTATCAACTCACCTATGATATATGTGGGGACACCCTGAGTCAGGTTGTGCTATTTTTGTTGTTGTTTCTGTGATTTTTTTTTCTAGTAGTTCATCATCTCTGCTTCTGACAATTCATCTCCACATTTGGTGCATCCATCTCTCCATCTCTCTCCCTCTCTTTGTCTCATTCTCTCTCAATGCAGTGGGCTAAGTCTCATAAGAGGTATAGTGAACAGGTTCTTATGGTTCAAAACTCTAGATAAGCATACACATAGTTCATCTAGATTTTTAGCACAACTCCCACCCCCAACAAATATTGGAAAACTAGACAGCAACTTGAAAAAGCTGGTTTGAAAGGCATTTGTGGGTGCGGACATACCTATATCTAAATTATAGGATTATACACTGTGCTCAGAAATTATAATAAACAGAATATGTGACAAATAAGGATAATGGAATCACAGAGTTGCATCATTGTTCATTAGAGAAAACAATGACCCTTGTGATAATGTACAGAGGTATATTATCATTTATTCCAAGTGCAAGGAAAACTATGGAACACAAGAACTAATTGAGTTGAGATGTCATCTGAATTTCCATGGATTACATTTACAGCTTAGAATTGTAGCTTTATTGAATGGTGCCAAAATATTCTTACTTTATAATAGTATTAGTGCCATTTCACTTGGATAATCCTATTTGTTTTCATTTATTTTAATGAGGTAGTTTGAGATGTTAACCTGCAGTGGAAAACTTGGAAACAGGTGACAGCATGATTTGAAATGCCTCTTGAATTGAAAGGTAGTTATAATAAAACCTAAATTAAATGCTTAGATGCACAGGGTTTATTCAGCACTATATACTTTACTCTAAAACCAGTAAGACTGAAGTGCTAATTTTAAGAACCTGAGACTTTATCACCTTTTAAAACTTTCCTACATGAATGAGTAGGTAATAAGGACTAATTTGCTGCATTTCTGTGGCCTGTTTCTACATGTTTGTATTGCCCAATGAAGCTTTATTTATGAAAAAAAGTGTGCTGGGCACACCACATTTTTTTCCATGCAGTGATCATATGTCTATGATTCATGAAATCCTTCAATATATACACATAGTAGTGATGCAGATGGCTAACGGGTATGGATCTATGCCAAGACTTTAGGTGTCCCAGCCTATAAAAGGGGTTTCTAACATTGAGAACTTCAATTATGTCACTTAAACCCATCAACCTTTTCCCTTGCCTAATGCTATAAATCTTTCAGATCTCTTCTTGCTATAACATCTGATGCCTGGAGTGAAAAGTACCCCTCTGACATTTTAGTTTTCCATAGAGGCTTAGAATGAGAAAATTAAGCCTTTATAAGTCTTCCTTATCAATTAAAAATGAAAAGACTTTCCTCAGTCCACCTTTTGCAAAGGCTAACTCAGCTAGTAAGTAGACCTCTCACATCCTTCTTAGGCCCAGGATAACAACTCATAATAAACCTGATCCTTCAGGCACAGAGAATACATAGCAACAAGATATTATCCCTTAAAGAACAGCATTCTCAGGTTGGCTCCAGCTACATGTTGCAAGATTCAGTCAATGTCCAAGTGAGAAAGTTGTGCAATAAAGGCCTCTTAATTTATCAGTTCAGGGCCAGTCAAGAGATAAATTATACTGATGGAGAGAATTTAATATGAAAGATACAAAGAATTATTTACTAGGTACTAATTACTGAACATGCACAAAGGAAATACTAAGTTATCATGGAAATAAAATAGGGTTGCCACCTGTAGGGTTGGGAAACAAAAGGAAAGACAAGAGTTATTAAAACCAGAAGCTTGGAGAAAGGACCCCCCCACCCCCAACCCTGCAATGGATCTGACATCCAAGATGACTGAGGAGGAGCGTGGCTCTGATGATGCTGGGGTCTTAGACCCTGGAGGATGGCCTTGTGGAGGCCACATTCAGAACTCCCAGGAAAGGCAGCAGCTGGCTGGTGCTGGTGTATCTAAGGTCTGTGGAGGAATCTGTGGGGTTGACCCAGACTGCTAAGGACAGGATGCTGCCAGCAGAAACAGTATCTCTGTGCATGAGACTGGTTCTGTAACCTTTGGAAAAACCTGTGGGAAAACTACCACACTGGAAGGAACTGTCCCTGCTTGGGTGAAGAAGAGCTGCTGGGTGATCCTGAGAGGAACAGCCAGCAAAGCTGGAGTCCGAGGCAGCAGGAAGGAAGAGGAACTTTCTCCTCTTGCAGGCTTGCAGTCTCCCTCTAGCATCCCTTATAGGCAGAGCCTAACAGGAAACTCACAGCAACAGAACAGTACATGTGTTTTGGCAGAGACCCAGCATCCCCAAGCAGAGCGCAGAAAGATGGCAGTGAGGCTGAGAGACAGTTGCTTAATAATGAGAGACAACAACAGCTTTATGCATTTAACTATATTGACTAGAGTGAGGGGCCATGAAAATTCTAAGAGGAATTCTTATGATTAATCTTATACTTAACTTTGTACTTCTCTCCATGCAGCTCCTCTGGTGGAGAATATTTATCTGTAACTTGATTTGTTTTCTTTTCGACTTCTTCTTCAATTTTGATGCACTGTTACATCAGAACCAGAGTGGAATAAACTAGAGAAGATCTTTTAGGTTGATTGGTGTAACCTGAATCAAAATTTTTCTTTTCCAATCTGATGCACTGTTATGTCAGAACCAGAGTGACATTAACTCGAGAAGATCTTTCATAGAGGTTATCTAGATGACTTTTACTTCGGGGAGCTGTTTACCACTGTGAGGAAGAATTTTTTTAAGTCTATTTTTACTTTAGGAGGAACAACAAACTCTGCTTGGGAAATGATTTACTGTGGAGGTCTTATTTATGAGCAGAGGCAGCAGTAAAAGTACACACATCATGTCCTAGACTATGAGGTCCCTAGTCAGGGAGGTCCTTCCAGACAGCCTTCCTGCGTGGGAGACAGCACCCGCAGTGCATGTCGTCGTCCCTTTCAAAATCTCCAGCCTTCTCTACTGGCTTCCTTGTCAATTCTGAGTTGATTCAGATAACAGAAAGAGAAAGCCCAGGTGTGTGTCTTATTTTTGAAGGTTTTTTTTTTTTTTAAGCTTTGGGACCCAACCCATTACTCACATAGAGTTTTATTCTTAAGTACGTAGAGGTGTGCAGGTGTCTTGTCATAGGAAAGCAGAACACCAGTTGAATTTTGTTGGTAATATGAACTTTAGCTGCTGTAAGGAATTTCTGACCCATGCAAAGAATGATCAGTCTGCTGCCACTTGGTTTAAAGAGCTCCCCTAGCGAACCCCTGGAGCCTGGCTTATGAAACAGCTCTGACAGGACAGGACAGTGGAGGCAGTACAGAGGTATTGCTTTCCAGTGTATCTCTTTTAGAAGTTAGTTTACTGCCGGGCAAGAGGAGAGATGTGCAAGTATTCCTAGAAAATAACAATCTACCTGTGTGCTTACTGGCACTTCCACACAGGAAGGAGGCCACCTTGTGAAAGACAGGTATTAACTTCTGGCCTGCACGAGTGCGGGCAGGGAGCGCCTCCAAGGGCCCGGGAAAGAGTTACTTAGGGCTATTGTAAACAGTGCTTCATCCAGTCAACTCACTGAACCAGACCCCTGGACAACACTTATTTACATAAGAAAGATAAGTGGGCATGGAAAATTTTGATCTGAGAATATCTGCAAATTAGATAAATAACATCAACCGGTGTTAGAATGACAAAAACAATGAGGTCAGGCCTGTGCTAATATGAGAGTATGAACACTATTTATTTAACCTGAGATGGAAGAGTGTTAGAGGTTGGTTATTTCAGTTCCCATAAAACTATGGGCTCTACTACGGATTTCCTCCACAGTAGAATTGGTTCACGTTGCGTATTTACTCTTGTCTGTAAAGTGTCCTGGAGAAATCACAAAACACCATGTCAATCTTCAGGAATGGTGCAAGGTCACTCAGGCTTTATACTCAAAGAGCCATGAGAGGACCCCTCATACTGCCCCAAGCCAGACAGAGAGGCGTTATGTAAGTCTCTCTTTTAGGTATTGGGCAGGGGTGTGGCGGGGTTGAATTCTGTCAACAACCTGGACAGAGCTAGCCAGACCAATGCATTTCCAACGATAGAAGGTCTTAAAGACTTCTCTTAGACCAAATGCATTAACAAATGAAGAGACCTATAATTACCATTCCCACCAACTTTAACCACACCAAAAGTAAGCCAAACCCAGGCTTCTCATAATTGGTTCTTGTTCCGACACAAGAGTGAGAAGAACCATTTGCTGTGGCCAACGGTTACTATCGCTCTCCCCTGTAGAAAGCCACTGTCTTCGAATAGCTTACTAAGGATCTCCACTAAAGAACAAAAAAACATGGGTAAGACTGGTTTCCTCTCAAGTTATGACTCAACTTTGGTCACCACACTTCCACTTGGGCCTATTAACATTCGGTGGCCAGAATGTCACTCTTCTTCATTGGCTGCTCTAGCAAACAACAGCCTAGCTGCCTTTCAGTCATACAGAAAGCCACAAGAATATTTCCTTTTGACTCTTTTCTCTCCACATCAGACCCACACGTTAAGCTAATGCTGCGATCTATCTTCTCACAATCTACTAGAAAGTGGCCTGCCTCAACTTGCTTACCCTGCTAAAATGAGAAGACATAAACAGCTTCATGTGAATTATAATTAGAGAGCACTGGTTATTGAGCCTGCCCATAGCATAAAAGAAATGCAGGAAAGCATTCTAGTCCATCTTTGCTTGAGTTGGAGCCATAATCCTTGTGAGAACAGTGCCTTCCCCCTCAGCACCAGGGGAAGTGACGAGGACCCCAGCAGAAGCCTGGAGTGGGATCCTCAGAACCGCTCAAGGACTCTTGGACTTGGGAGCAGGGTCAGGGGAGGAGAAAGATTTTCTTTTCTTTTCTCCATCTTTCTTGGAGATCAGAAAACAAAGCAGGTTCTGAAGATCCACTCTTTAAAATGATCTTTTCTGGCTCGTGTACACATGAAAAATTTCATGATGCTACTTGGCTTTGAGATGTTATTATAGTTCATATTATATATGATTATATTAATATAAAAATAATAGTTAAAATTTATTGGGTAAGTACTATGATGTACATATTAAGATTTTATTTCTTTTAAACCTCACAACTAACAGGTGAATTAGACTCAGTCAAAATGAGGAACCTGAGGCATGAAGTGATGAACTTGGAGGCCATGAATTGGAAGAAGGGGAGCACCAGGGTTCAGGGTTCGGCTCTAGGTCTAATGCCCTCAGAGCCCATTCTATTATCTGTATCAGGTGAGCCCATTTAAAACAATGAACTGTTTGTGTCCTCAGCAGACCCAAATGCTTAACACCAAGAGTTAAACAAAAAGAACTGTTTTGTTTCTCAGATGGTGCATTTTAGGGCTATTAAATTAAATTCCTTGTGCCTTTGTTCCATCTAGGATCTTCTCTGACCCTTAGGAAGTTTCCCCCCCATTCTTGCCCCCATTTTTCTTCATACTCCCCCATTCCCACCCATCCTTACCAGGCTGTCCGAATTCTACTCAACCTGAAAGATGCAACTAAACTTCCACCTCTCCCGAAAAGGTTTATCCAACTACTATAGCTCCAACCCTTGAATTTCTATAAAACTTAACATTTACACTACTTACTGGGCATATATGTTTTACTTTTTACTGTTAGTTCTATTTGAGAATAATCCATCTTCAGGCTGAACTCGTTATGTCCCATTATTTCATTGGTTACTTATAATCCTGAAGGCAAGGACCATTTATCAAAATGTTTTATATGTCCACACATGCCAAGCTCAGGCACTCAATAAAGGACCCTTGAGAGCAGGGTAGAAAGTCCACTGCAGCCTGGAATTTGTGATAGGCTGAGCTGGTAGGGGAAGAAGTGAGCCTGTTTTCTTAGAGCTCTAGTGAGTACTGCAGAATACATGTCTCTCACCTGGTCCACTCAAACTCCTGAGTTTTAAACTAAAAGTATATAGAGTATCAGACCCTGTAAAACGACACCAACTTTTACTTGCCGGTTTCACTTACCTTCACACCTGTGGTTTTGAAGGTGTCAAATTTCCTCTGAAGTCTTTCTGCAAAAGCTTTATCCTTCCTTCATTTTTTCCACCCTGCCAGTCATTGCTGTCAACAGTGACAACATCCTTGTCAAACAGAAGTCACTGGAACTATCAGTTTTCATTAGCTTTTGAGTTGGGATAATCCCTGCTCCCTACACAACTCTTTTCCTTCCAGGAATTTCTGGGTCCTTTTTATTTAGTGTTTCTGAAACTTCTGTAACTAATGCCCCTTGCCCTGATGATTTCTACAGTTTTCTCGAGATCTCCCTCAGGTGAAAAGAAATTGGTAAAGCTTGATTTTCTATAGTTTGTGTTATGGAAAACATTGGCATATTACTTTTTTTTTTTCCAAACCACACGTGGCACTCTGGAGAGCCCACCCAGGGAAACACCAAAAAAAAAAAAAGAAAGAAAGAAAGAAAAAAAAGAAAAAAAAAAGAAATGGATATCTCCCCTGGGATAACTGTTTAAATTTATTTTTGTTTTCAGTAAAATCTGCTTCTTTATTCCTTTCGTTTCCTATCTAGAGCCCATCCACGGGTGATCTGAGCTACATGAAAAAAATATTACCAACCTCAGAATTCTCTCATCTATTTTCCTTCATATGGTTGAATCCACTAACACACAGGAAAGCCACGTTGTAAATGTAAATATGCAAAACAGCCCCCCATTCATCAGCTTATGGGAGTGCTAATTTTAGGACAAATAAACCTGTCTTACCGCTGTCCTCTCACAACCATTTCTCCATTTTTATAATAATCCACCAATTCTTTGGTCTCAAACTCATTCCTTTAGAGAGATTGAGTTTTAGGCAGGGAGCAGTAATCCTTCATCTCATGCAGTCTTACTGTCTCTCCAACACCTCCTCTTACCCTCACTGCTTGCCCATTTCCTTTCTGTTTCCATTGTCTACCTATTTGCTGAGAAGGAGGTAGAACCACAGAATTATCCCCGTAAGAAGAGCTATAGTCCTAGGGTACTTCCTTTCAGGATGGCAACCTCAACTTCAATCACACAGAAACTTAGTTTTCTCAAAATTTATTTCATTTCTCAAAATTTACTTCTCTGTATACCATTGCCTTGTACAAAGATTAAATTCCTCCTTATTCTTCCCAACTTCCTTCTGCCTTTCTTGACAAACTTCTTGAAAGAATAATTTATATAGATTACGCTCACTAACTCCATTTCTACAAACTTCATTCATTTATAATTAAAACGCTTAATAAAATGGGTATAGATGGGAAGTACCCAAACATACAAACCCTCAGCTAGTATCATACTTAATGTTGAAAAACTGAAAGCTTTTCCTCTAACATCAGGAACGAGACAAGGATGATCCCTGTCACCACTGTTATTCAACATAGAATTGGAAGTCCTAGCCAGAGCAATCAGGCAAAAGAAAGAAATAAAAGGCATTCAAATTGGGAATGAAGAAATTAAATTGTCACTTTTTGCAGATGACATGATTCTTCATATAGAAAACCACAAAAACTTCATCAAAACTCTCTTAGAAAAAATAAACAAATACAGTAAAGTTGCAGGATACAGAATCAATGTATAAAAATGCATTGCATACCTATGGACTAACAATGAAGTTTCAGAAAAATAAATGAAAACGAACAACAATTCCTTTTGCAATTACAACTACAAATTTAAAATACCTGGGAATACACTTAACAAAGGACGTGAAGGACTTATACACTGAAAACTATAAGACATTATTAAAAGAAATTGAAGACAACACTAAGAAATGGAAGGGTAGTCCATGTTCATAGAATGGAAGAATCAGCATAGTTAAAATAGTCGTATTACCCAAAGCAATATACAGCTTTAATACAATCCCCATCAAAATCCTAATGGCATTTTTTAAGGATATAGAACAAAAAATCATCAGACCTGTATGGAATCACAAAAGACCCTGAATAGCCATAGAAATCCTATGAAAAAAGAGCAAGACTGGAGGTATCATACTTCCTGACTTCAATTTATACTGCAAAGAGACAATAATCAAAACAGCATAGTACAGGCAGAAAAACAGACACATAGACCAATGGAATAGAATTGAGAACCCAGAAATAAACCCACATATATATGGACAGATAATTTTTGACAAAGCAGCCAAAAGATACAATGGAGATAAGAAGCCTCTTTAATAAATGGTACTGGGAAAATTGGAAAGCCAAGTCCAAAAGAATGAATCTAGACTGCAATCTGTCACCATATTTTGGTATTTGTTAATAGCAAAATGGATCAAAAACCTCCACATAAGACCTGAAACAATAAATTACATAGAAGAAAGCATAGGTACTAAACTCATGGACCGTGGGTTCAGAGAGGGTTTTATGAATTTGACCTCAAAAGTAAGGGAATAAAAACAAAAATAAATGAATGGGACTACATGAAACTAAAAAGCTTCTGTACAGTAAAAGAAACCGTTAACAAAGTAAAGAGACAACCAACCAAATGGGAGAAAATATTTGCAAACAATACCTCTGATAAGGGGCTAATATTCAAAATATATGAAGAACTCAAACTCAACAACAACAAAACAATCTAATTATAAAAAGTGGACTTGTCCCAAGAAGACATACAAAAAAACCAACAGGTATATGAAAACAATGCTCAACTTCACTAGCTATTAAGGAAACGTAAATCAAAACCACAATGAGGTATCACCTCACACCTGTTAGAGTGGCTGTTATCAATATGACAGTAAAACAAGTGTTGTAAAGGAAAAGGAACCCTCATACACTGCTGGTGATAATGTAAATTGTTACAGCCACTATGGAAATCAGTATTATGGAGTTGCTTCAAAAAATTAAGAGCAGAATTATCATATAACCCAGCCATCCCTCTTCTGGGTATCTACTTCAAAAAATCCGAAAACATTTTTCCGTAAAGATACATGTATCCCTATGTTCACTGCAGCATTATGCATAGTGGCCAAGACATGGAAACAACTAAAATGCCCTTCCATAGATGCTTGCATAAAGAAGATTAATTAAACTATAATTAAACCATTGGATATAATATGAAAAATAGAGGTATTTATGGCTGGATTTTTTCTGGAGACCTCTGTACAATGGACTACTCCTCAGCCATAAGAAAAGATGAAATACTGCCATTTGCGACAACATAGATGAATCTTGAGATTATCGTGCTAAGTGAAATAAGTCAGAAAAAGTTGAGAACCATATGACTTCACTCATATGTGGCATATAAAACTGAAAGTAACAAATGAATAAGACAAACAAACAAACACACAAAAACTCATTGACAGACAACAGTTTAGTGGTTACCAGAGGGCAAGAGGGGATGGGGATGGTAGAGGAGGGAGGGGGGTTCAAATATATGGTGATGGCGGGAGAACTGATCTGGGTGGTAAGCACACAATGCAACATAGAGATGATGCATTATAGAAATGTACACTTGAAACTGATATAATTTTACTAACCAGTGTCACCTCAATAAATTTAATAAAGATAAAAAAAAACTGTGCACCTAAAACTCCTCCCCCAAAAAACCCTAAATAAAAGGGAGAGTGTGGCAAAGCATGAAAGTAGACAATCAGACTGTCTAGAAGATAAGGATAAGTATACAAGAGTCCCCACAAATTAGTAAATTCTTGTTAAATTGGAATGGTTTGAAAACTTAGGCACAAAACCAGCAGAACGCTATCCAATGACACCATTGGTTTTGCACGGTGTGAGAAGCTTTGTGGGGTTTTGGGTGAGCTTTCCTTTTTATTACAAGAAACATGGAGTGGTTTGAAATGCTAAGCATGGTTTGCCACAACGAATGCCCTATACTATAATTAAACCATTGGATTAGAGGCCTGTTTGCTTTGTTTAATGCGCTCTGTGAAACTCAGAGTTTGCCTTTTGTTGTCGCTGAATCTTTCTGACAAGGCACTGCGGGAGGGGAAGTCTCTGTGCATTTTCCTGCACTACAATTATGCAAACGTGTGCACTGTCAGTTAAAAAACAGCACCCTGCCATGCCTATTTAACTTTAGTTACAAGTGTTGGCAGTAGATGCACATGGAGACAACAGAAGTATTTAGGACCTGTGGTCCTTTGAGATACAAAATTATAAAGCAGCCACAGAAATGAGTCACCCTATTAAGGTTTAGCCAGAGTGCTGTGGCTTCCAGAGTCATGAGAAGCACACAGCCATAAACATGCTCCATTCCTTCTGTATTCTCACAACATCCAGGGCTCTATTCCTTCCCCAAAGTTTCCTGAATGAATTCTGTTGATTCACTCCTACTCATGAGCGCGCACACACATACACAAATCTGAATCTCAAGTCTGTGTGTACAAATGTTACACTGTTCTTGGAGTTCTAAAATTGTTGAGAAGACTTAGTGATACAGTTTGGGGGCTGGAAAATAATCTGTAGAAGATAGTGCCTGATAAACAACTTTGAATAATAAAAACTACTGCAAAGTAATTGATGATACAGTGAAACTGAAGAAACTAATTTCAAAGGTCAATTGTAATTTAAAATTAAAAAGCAAACTCATGATTAGTAATAGAAAATGCAAAACTGTGAGAACTAAATGATTTCAAATGTCACAACAAGCAATAGTAGCTAGTAAAATGTAGTGATTTAAGGAACAGGAAGTTCAACTTTAATTGTGTTTTTTGATACTCTCCTCATCCCATTTACGCCTCCGTCTACTGCAGTATTTCTCTGCTCTTCTTTGCAGTGAAACTCCACCAAAGAATTGTTTCTACTTACTGTCTTGACACCTTCACTTCCCATTTTCTGTAGAAAACACTCACATCAGACTTGTTTTTACCATTCCATGAAATTACTCTTAGCAAAGTCATAAACAAGCCTCATATTGCCCCATTAAGCACTCAAGTCCTCTTCTTAACTAACTTCTCAGCAGCATTTGTTTGTTCCTCTTCTTGAAACTGCTTTTAACAATTTTTAAATGTCTAATACTTTTAGACTCACATTGCAAAAATAGTTCAGAGGGTTCCTGTGTCCCTTGCATCAAGCTTCCTCTAATAATAGCACCTTTCATAACAGTAGTGCAATTATATGCAAAACTTCAAAAACCTGGTCCTTCATTCTTTAAACTCTGTCCTCACTTGGTTTCTGTCACACCACCTTCCTGGTTCTCCTTCCCTTCTCAGTCTCCTATGTGAATTCTTCTCCTCTTCCCTAGTTCTAAATGCTGCCATGTCCCAGGGCTCCATCTTGTACTTCTCTTTTTAATCTAAATTTACATCTCACGTGACTTTGTCTAGTCCTATAGTTTGAGATAGCATGTACAGGAAGAAATTCCCAGATTATCTCCAGCCTTGACCCCTCCACTGAATTCCTGACATGTATCAGACTGCACACTCGGCTCTCCATCTTGGCATTTAATGGGCACCCCGCTTTAACATGTCATCACGGAGCTCATCCAAGCCCTGTCATACAACACCTTCTCCCATGTTCCCCTTCTCAGTAAATGGTTCCATCATTCAGTGGTGTGCTTAGGCTGAAAATTGGAATTTTCCTGGATTATTCTCTGTTTCTCATATACTTTAATTCAATTTAGCAGCATATCCTATTGGTTCTGACCTTCAAAATGTCACCTATATCTGAACCTCTTTCTGATCTCTATCATCCTAGGCCAAACCACCTCCATCTCTTTCCCAAACTATTGCAATAGCCTTGTACTTGGTCTCCAGGCTTCTGCTGTATTCCCTAAAGTCTATTCTCCACATGGCAATAAGCAATGCTTTAAAAATGTCAATTAGGTCATGTCACTCTTCTACTCAGACCCACTCCGTGTTTTTCCATGGATATATAGATATAAATCCCTTACTTCCATAGAATAAAATCCATGGCCATGATCCGCACCAGCTTTTCACACCAACTCTCCAACTGTATTTACTTCCTTAGCTTTTGCAGCTTTCTGGCTATTCCCTGAATACCCAACTGTTCATGGGCATTTGCTCTTAGGGTTCTCTCTGCCGGAAGTCCACTTTCTCAGCTATTTCCATTTAGGATGCTGTTCATTTTCTCAGAGAAACCTCTGACCACTTTATCTCAGGCAATGTCCTCTCTCCCATAGAGCTCTCCCTACTGAGGCTTGTTGGTCTTAATAAGAATCTGATGTCAGATGGCTGATTGGTCAGTTGGTTGGTTGTCTGTCTATCTTACTATCTCTCACACTAGAATATAAACTCCAAGAGGACCAGGACTTTGTCTGACTTCAGTTCACTGTGATCCTCTGCATGACATGTAGTAGGCAGGCACACCATAAATATTTATTAAATAAATAGGCAAAGGAAGAGTAAAGAACTATATATAGAAATGCTCTCAGAGGATATAAAATATTTAAACTGGCAATGATGAAATTTGAAATCTAGGTTAAAATAATAAAAATTTTACAAAGATCAGTTAAAATCCCCATTGCTCATGATGAAATGACTCTGTCTTTGGCTATCTCAGCTTTATCGTACAGCAAATGCCATTAGTTATATATACACTGAATTATCCTTGGTTAATATAAATATGTCGATGTCAAATATTTCAGATGTAATACCATTTTAATTGGTTTACCTCAAATAATTTGCAGACAACTTGAAGTGACATAGAAAATCTACTAATTCTCTACTGGGTAACTAAAGAAACAGGGCACATGGTTTAATCTCTATCCATATGACCTCCTTCTTGGGTCATTGCTATAATAATAAATAGACTCACTTGAGCAATAAAGGCGTAAGGTTTCAAACTATATCCTTCATTAGCTTAATGATATTATAAATATTTTTCTTTTATCTTTTAAGATATGTATACATAAATTACATGCATAGACTCCATTCTTATAATCTGTATTTCACATTTTCTCTGAGGCAGTATTCTATCCTTGTATAATCCATAAAGATAAAAACCAATGTCATATATCCAAAATCAAAACATAATTTTCTTATCCTTTCTCATTTTCATTTTGTAAATCAGCATGTTTTGTCACAATCTCTAAGCAAAGGGCTCTAAATTATAATAGTATTTTGGGGTAAAAATAAGCTGAGTTCTCTGTATCAGTATTCTATGCCAAAGATAATAGATTAATAACCCTTGTAGACGCTCAGGGAATGAAAATGTGGTACTAAGATCTCGCAGCCAGCAAGTACAAAAGGTGCAGACAAACAACTTTCAATAGGCAGGGACTCAAATATTTTTCCCATGAGCCCTTTTTGAGAATACTATTAGAGATAAATTATAGCCCACGAAATGATGATCAGAAAAATTATGACAGTTGGACAGAATGTAAACATTTAATATATTTAACTGGTACAAAGTTGAATGTAAATGTTTTGATAAAATAGAAATGTTTCAAAAGATTGTGAGAGGAAAAGGAGAAAGTAAAAATTGCAATAAAGGCAACCAGTACAAAAGAAAAATACAAATCTTCCTGAAAAACTGTATATACATACATATATACATACATATATATATAGCACAGAAAATAAACTATATAGTTAATTTTTAATTGTAAAAAATAAAAAGCATAAAACAGTATGCCAGATCTAAAATAAAATGTATCCATCATAATGGTAAATGTAAATGGGCTAATATATTTATTGTATTAGTTAGGGTTTAAGCTGCTACATCAAAGGGATTCCAAAACCGAGTACATTAAATAAAGTAAAATTTTCTCTTTCTTATAAAACTGTCTAGAAATGAACGTTCCAGAATCGCAAGGCAACTCTATTCCGTAAGGCCATAGGGAGACTTGGTGTTCCGTCTACCTTGTGGCCTGGATATTTGAAGTATGCAGCCTTCGCCAGCATTATCTATGCTAGCACATCAGCCTCAAAAGCCCAAGAAAGGGGACAAAAAAAAAAAGGCCATAGCGAGTGGTTTTATCTTTAAAAATAAAGTTGCACAATTTCCTTTCACTCATATATTTAGTTATGTGGCCAAGTTTAACTGCAAGGAAAACTGAAATACTGCTGGAATTTTATTTTGGTATTTCTTAGAAAAAAAAATTTTTTTTTTGAATCCCAATCCCAAAAAAATTTCTCCAAAAATCATGAAAATGGGGGAAATAAAATATTTTGTTGCAGGTATAGAAATTTTATAGTCAAAGGACATCACTGATTTGAAAGAATCCACTGACATCAAGTTGAAAGCAAGAACAGGGAATGCTGACTTGACTTTATGAGTTGACGGTCAAGGGAGACATTTCCAGAGAAATAGCACAGGGGCATAGAGAAGAGAAGCAGCCACAGTCTAATCAGACTTGTTTTTTGCTGTTGCTATATTATGAAGAAGAGAGAATTAGAGTGAGAAAGAAAATGAGAAAGAGAGCCAGAGAGAGAACACTCTGGATATTTATAGAAGGTTCCTCTTAAGACTTCACCTGTGGAATGATCAGCACATGCAAACTATTTGAACCTGGAGAAAGAACTGCCCAATACGATTGGAGGCAACATTCCTTAGAACTTATGCAAGGTCTGGAATAGTTTCTTTTCCAATTATCCAGAGTGGAAAACCTCATAACTCAAGGGACATTGGGTACAGTACTCAGAAGGCTATTGTCTTAATAGTAGAAAAAAAATTAGTGCTAAAATAAATGCTGCTCTGGCCCCACCTAACAAAGCTTGAAGGCAAGTTCTCCAAATAGTCAAACCGTTTCCAGGTAACTTACCTGTGTTCCAGAAGAAAACTCAAAAGTATTTGTAGCAATACAAAAATACCCAGCACATAACAAAGTAATATTCAAAATGTCTAACACCTAATCAGTAATTACCAGGCACACTAACAAGCAGACAAATATGACTCAGAATGAGGAGAAAAATAAAAAAAATGGAAATTGATGCAGAAATAATACAGGTAATAAAATCAGAAGACAAGGATATTAAAATAGATAATGTAAATTAAAAATTTTGTTGTTGTTAAACTAGAGAAAAGATTGAGAATGTTAATTAGAACATAGAAAACATGGAAAAGACCAACTCAATTCTAGAAATTAAAAATATAATTATAAAATAACAACTACGTATTTTCTTTCTGTAGTGCCTAATCTGCTGTTAATCTCAACAGATTAGGCACCTTGATAATATTAGAAATTATTCAAAATAAAACACAGAAAAACTCTGAAGAAAATAAAGTCGCATCAGCCAAGTGTATTATACATGTAATTGGAGTCTCAGAAGGAGATGAATAGAAGGATAGAAAAAGAATTTGAATACATAATGATTAAGCTTTTGAAAATTTGATAAAACTTTAAACTCACAGGTCTAAGAATCCCCACATTCAAGCAATACGAATAAAGTTGCAAAAGACATCATAATCAAATTACTTAAAACCAGTGATAGAAAATCTTAAAAGCAGTCAGAGACAAAAAGACAAGCAGTCTTTGTATAAGAAAAAATAGAAACCAGAATTTAGTAAAGCAACATCTTTAAAGAACTAAAAGAACTAAAAAAAAAAAAAGTCAATCTAGAACTCTAAACAGAAAGCAAAACACCTCTGGCTTTCATGGAAATTACCTTCTAGTGGCGTGAGAGGATATACAATTAACAGATAAATAAAAATGTAATATGTCAGCTGAGAGATGACATGTGACAAAATAAAGTAGGTCAGGCAGCTGGAGATACTGATGGGGAGGACCCAATGGAAAACTGTTTTCTGACTCAAGGAAATACTTGACTTTTTTTAATTTTTAAAATTTAACGTTAATTTTAGTTGCCTTTGAATGAAGTCATCATTATATCAAACTTTCTAGCCTTTTTCACATGGAAGTGCAAAAGGTTAACAGCTTCAAAACAGCAAAAATTTAAGCATTTTTAATGGTAGGCGCCCAGGAGAAGTCTCTAAAACAACAGCATAAAAAATAAAGAAAGCTGAGAGTTGTGTGTGGTATGCATGTGTGTGTGATGGAGTGGTGGTGGTGGGAGGGGTGTATTTTAACCTAGAATTTTCATTGATTAAAAACACTAACAATCAGTGTCCCCCACAACACACACAAACACACACACACACACACACACACACACACACACACACATTCATTTATTTTCTCCAAAACATTCCAGGGTCTTTGAGTTGAATAAATAGCTTGGTGGCTGCCTAACTAAGCTTAAAGATATCCTTTCCAAGCCATTTGCCCCAGTTGACATTCCAGTGATTTCAGAATGTCTAGGTCAGTGTGACATGAGCATACAACAACCTATTTCTGTCCAGTTTTCAGCTGGTGGTGTGTAGCCACGAGACTACGGATGCTGTCTAGGTGGGATATATAGCACTGACAGAGAACTGACATGAAGTGAATTTGCTACCTTCAGATGAGAACTTCCGAAATGTATAATAACCTTGGACATTAGATTCTTCTTTTAATTTTCCTCTTTTTTGTATTAATAGTTACATTTTCTTTTTTGGCAAAAGAAGGTACTAATTGCATAAAAAAGTTATATAACAACTTAAAACCTCAGCTATTTGTTAAAAATATATACACATTTATATAGTACTTTAAATCCAATGTCAAAGGCATTGTCTAGGTTTGGAATTCTGGTATATAATCTTAATAAAACAAAATAATAAAAATCTCAGTTTATAAAATCATCCAGTCCCCAAACTTCTGTCATGTTTTGATCCATTCCACAAAATGTGTCACCAAGGTTGTCCAGTTTATTTTCATGCTGCACATTACATCCTAATGACTAATTTATGTGATAACTAGACGTTTTTACCTTTGGACTACCTTCACCCATTTATCCCACGGGACCACGCCACCTCCCACTTCTTCCAACCACCAATTTGTTCTCTGTATCTATGAACTCAGTTTTTTATTCATTGCACATGTAAATGAGATCATACAGTATTTGTCTTTCTCTGTCTGACTTATTTCATTAAGCAAATTGCTCTCAAGGTCCGTCCATGTTATTTTAATTGGCAATATTTCCATCTTTTTATGGCTAAATAATATTCCACTGTGTGTGTGTAAAATATTGCACTTTCTTTATCCATTTACCCATCAACGAACACTTAGATCACATTTATCTATCTATCTATCTATCTATCTATCTATTTATTTATTTAAGTGAAAAGATATGCACAATAAACCTTAGTCTTAAAACTTCTATGGGAATTTTAAGGTCCAAAAAACTTACCATTTTGATCAATGTAATAGTGTATTGTAAATATCTTTCTTGGGGAAAAGTGAATCTTCTGTTTCATCATGATAGAAATCCAGAACCTTTTACATCATACAGTGTAATAAAAGATTCGGGAAGTTTGAGAATCACTAGACGAGACCATGGAGTCTTCTGAACGGTTAGATTTCTTTTCAGAATTTATTATAATTAAAATGTCACTATGTTTGTTTGTTTTTTTTTCCCAACACAGTAAGAATGGCAAAAACTTGCCAACAGAGCTAAAATTGTGGCCTTCCTCCCTGGGGAACAAGTGTGTCTAGCCACAGGGTTGAGTTTGTATCCCAAGTAGAAATAGGGAACATACTTGACAAAAATAGAGGGTGAATCAGTCCCTAGTGAATTTATTTGCTCTGACCCAGTGCCTATGGTCCTCTTCTCCGTGTGTTGCATTGTTTTAACTCTGGCAAGAACAACATATTTCATAAAGCAGTCAAAATTACAAGGAGGAGTCAGCTTGGAATCTGGGAGTTTCCTGCACCACATGAAAGCCCTGCTGGCATACCGCAGGTGTACATCACAGCAGCACAAAGCAAACTATGGCACTGCGGAGCGTGTGGGAGGCAAGAAACAAAGGGAGACACTGTGGTTATGGTCAAGGAAAAGCACACGAAACTTTTTTTTCCTTAAAAGATAACTGTGACATCTCATTTTCTTCTTCTTTGTTTTTTCTTTTTTAACCATGACTTACCTCAAACCTAAAATCTGTAGAGCTCTGAAAAGTTTTTACACACAATATTTGGGTGTAAGTCATTGATGTAGACTATTGAAAAGCAGAGGCAGCTTACTGGTATGCTGATGTTTTTTATACCTTCATACTTCTTTATAGATCTGGGCACTTTATCCTGAGTGGGTAAGTGGCAGATACACCACCTGATTTTAACCACAGAAACCTCTGTCACACTAACATAAAAGGGTAATGAAAAAGGGCTATGAAATCAAAGTGTGCTCATGACTTTGATGTGGGCAGAGTTGCCTGGTGCCTGTGAATGCCAACTTCATGGTATATTTCACCACCTGTGACCATCAGTAGCCACTGATCCTTATCTGTCCAGGTTGATTCAAGTGCAAGATATTTAGGTCCAGCTTAAAACGTGTAAATCTGCATTCATATATGCCATAACTGAACCCCATCCCCAAAATACCGCCAAATAAATCAGACGTAAGTCTAAATACTTATACCTCATTCAGTCTAATATATTTAACTCAAGCTATAAATTTTCCTGATATTTCATTTCCATGCAGAATAGAATACCTTCCCTTCAAGTGTCAGTCAATAGGACCACTGGCTGGCAATTCCCACATTTGGATGGCATCAATATAATGCCCCAAATACAATTGTCTGGCATCATCAGCTGAAGCTACTATGGTACTTTCTGGGGGTATTCTTCCTGCCCTAGGTCAAATGGAAGTTCAGAGAATATTTAGTTCTGTCACATAAACTAGAAGGCAGCAAAAACTCAGTGAGTTGACATTACTATTCAAACCAAAATCTGCAATGGAAATATATCTTGTCAAAATTATAATTTTGGTCAAAGTCAATACTTATTAAATTAATATTTTTCTGAAATTATAAATGAAACTACTTTAGGCTATTCTTAACCATTCCTCATGGGTAAGTAGGCAGATGGAGCCCATCTGAAGACCTATTTTCTGTATAGTCTCCAAGTGTAGAAAAGGAGCAAGAGATGATGGTTAAAACTAAACAGGGTAAGAAGACTGAGCCTCATCAGCACATATGAATTAGCTCACATAAGGAGAGAGTGGCCAGCCTGAGCCTGGATGCTGAGTCACCTCTCTCTAAATCAACGGTTCTCAACCTGTGGGTCACGACCCCTTTGGGGGTCAAACGACCCTTTCACAAGGGTCGCCTAAGCCCATTCGAAAACACATATCAGATGTTTACATTACGATTCATAACAGTAGCAAAATTACAGTTATGAAGTAGCAACGAAAATAATTGTATGGGGGTCACCACAACATGAGGAACTGTATGTATTAAAGGGTTGCGGCATTAGGAAGGTTGAGAACCACTGCAAAAGGATGCTACTCTCCCTACAGATTTCTATAATTAAATAACCTTCTCTTTGTTAGCTCCAGCTCAGTGCAAATCTGAAAATATTTGTTGCAATTTAATAGGAAAGATACCGCATTTTCAGAACCCAAAATCAAAATATAGACTCCAAGGAAGGATTTTCATCTAAGGATTTTATGACTCAATTTATGTATGTAGCTGTACCAGGCTAAAGAAATTAAGTTGCATTTACTCGTATATTTAATAATTCTTCTCTAGTGCAAAGGATAAAATTTTTCAGAAAGGGACCTCAGAGTTGACTAAGAACAGTACACTATAGACAAAGGCGCATGGGATTTGGAACAAATCTTGGCTCTAGCAGTTATTAGCTGTGTGACTCTGAGTAAGATAATTAATCACTCTGAGATACCCATCACTTGGTATCTTCATCTGTAGAATGAGAATAATAAGCTGTCTTATTGAGTCATTCTGAATATTAAGATTGTGATACATATAAGCAAGGCTCCCAGCCCAGTATCTGGCATATAAGGGCTCAAAAATTATCTTTTTCATTCTCCTGCTTCTGTCTAGTTTTGTTCTCTGCCAGTTATAAAAAGCCATTACTCCTTTCCTAAGTTTTCACAAAGGTACAGTTGATGGGATGTGTATACATTATTGCCTTAGGAAAACGAAGTGGACCTAAAGGTCTTCTGACCTCCAGGTGATGACAGGGGCTCCAGGTGATCATGAAGAAACTCATTTATTTCTCCCATGAAGCTTTCCTTGTCTATGGCAGGCCTTGTTAACCCCCTCTCCTGCTGTTAACCTACAACAACTAAATCCTCACAGCATAGTACTTCATTCTATTCTCTCAGGCATATTGGGTGACAGGTTCCGGCTTCCAAATAAAACTGAAACCTCTTCATATCAAGGCTCCCAAATCTAGTCCTAGACCATCATTTCAAGAACCCCAACACTATCAAAAACAATAATGTGAAGTGTTCCCAGAAACCCTGAAAACTAACAAATTCCATTTTTAATCTCAAACAATTAAATACATTATTGAATTAAGTACAGTTTAATTAAATGTAATTCAAATTCTTAAAATTTTGAGTTAAAGGCAATTCCTGAAAAGCTCTTCTGAAAATATATTTGAAAGTAAGGTTTGCAGTGTTCATTTTCAAAGGATTGATAAAAATGAAATATTTACATATTTTTACACGAGAAGCAATAAAATGACCTTTAATAAGAATTAAAGTTCATAAGGAACCCATTTATATTTGCTTTATTCAAAAACTACTCGTAGGGTCAATTTTAAGAACTGTGTAGTACAGTGTACTCTCACTCCATTTCACTTTTCTAACACAAAAACATTTAATTTCTTGCCAAAATATTCTGAAAGAGAATTTAGTAATATTACAACAATTTTAGACTTTCTATAACCCAAAGGTATATGTTATCACAGACAGATGGTTGTGTGATTTTTGCATTACAGATCCTTTTTCTGTGGAAGAGGAAGAACAACTTCCTTACGGAAAAGTAGTATAGGAAATAAAAAATGGAAGCTGATCTGGGAGTGCTGTGGTTGGAAAACTGGTCACTATTCACTTTTTGAGGTTTTTGAAAAGTCCCTTCTCTACTCCTTATTTCCACAAAGGATGAAAAGTACACATCATGTGAACTGGGATGTGCACAATCATATTATATTTTTCCAGTTAGAAAAATATTAGTTTGATTAGTTTGCACTGACTGTTGGCATGTAAGGTATGTATATGTATGTATATGCACACATACACACAGGTACGTACACATATATTTGATTCATATATATGTATGTATGATTCAATTGCCATTTTTCTCTTTAACATACTTTAATATGTTATTCATTTATTTCTTAATTACTTAAACAGACATCATGTACTCATTTCCTTAGTGATATCATTGCCCAACAATGGATAGGAACAAAAAAATGTAGCAGGGTTTGCTTCTTGAAGATACGCAAGCAAAACTGGGTATTTTTAATTGATTCAAATTGTACTGAGAAGTGACAGGGATTGGAAATGACCCCAGGGAGCATCTGGAGAGCCAGTCATAGGCAGATGAGCAGATGAGTGGCCTTTGTTAGGAATCCTATGCTTAATTAGAATCTTTCCCAAACTATTGGCATGGGGTGGGGTGGGGCACGTAAGTCACCCAACATGTGTGCCTCTAGGTCCCACGTGCACCCACCATAACTAGAAGAGCTCAGTTTGGAGACCCTTGTGGATTTTCCACCCCACCGTCTTGTAATTTTTGACCCAGGGGCTCCCTTTCTCACATGTGTCAAGAGTGTCAGGGGAAAAACCTCCCACCCTCACACAAAAGGACTATTGAGGGGGCCATGAGTCAACTGGAAAACATACATGGCACTTTCTCAACTTGTTTCTTTCCATTGCTGCAAAATAGCATGTCTTTTCATTTGGATTTCCACTGGGCAAAAGAAAGACACCACTTTGACAAGCATTTACAAGTGGGCCTTAAGGCAGGGTGGAGGCTAGTTCATTAGGAACTAAATTTCTAGTAAACACCTTGATGGGCAGATCTAGTTCATAAAAATCAGGCCCAGTTATTTCATGCCTGTTTTATACCTAGTTGAACTCATGAGCCCCTTGAGAGTATGAAAGGCTTGTGGGAGGATGAGGGTCCTACTTTACTTATCGTGGGAGGTCTTCTCGGTCACTTCTTCAAGCACGTGAGGAGGATTGTGCCAAAGAAATTAATCCTATGCTGTATGTCACTCATAACACACACTTGTATCTTAGTAAAGTCAGTGCAGTTGATTCAAAGAGCTATGTGTAAACAATAGCAAAAAAAAAAAAAAAAAAAAAAAAAAGCCCCTGGCAGATTTCAACGGGAAATTCTGTTTCCAGTTTATTCTTTTATTGAACTCTGTGTAAAGTACATGAAGGGACTCTGAACCCATCCCCTCTCCCCCCTCTCTCTCCAACTAGTGCTGCTTTTCAGTCTCTGAGCTGCCAACGTACCATGAGAAATCCACTCACTGACATGACAGAAAAGGCAGTCGTACGGCAGAAATGGTACGGTCTGTTGCAATAAATTACAGGTTTCCTTTTCATGTTCTCCACAAGAGGCGGCCCTCGTGCAATTAGCCACAGCTGGTTAAAGAAAGAAACCATGCATCTGCGGACACATCAGACGGAGAACCAACTCTTATTTTCTGGCATATATCACTATAGGAATAGAAAAGAGACCTGACTTTTGTTCCTGAGCATAAGCCATTTTTAAAACTTGTACTTCCCCTTCTGAATCACCAAGACAGCATGCCATTTGGGGAAACAAATCTATAGTCACGTTTTTTCCGTTAAGGTCACTGGTTATGACAAATAGCTGAGTGCCTTCCTCTTGATTGTTGTCTTCTCAAGCCTAGCAAAATCTTTCTTCAGAGGATCTTAGCCGAATGCCTACTCTTAATTATATAATTGCCATTGTGTGCTATTCTCTGACTGGCAGTTTATTTGGTATGCTAGAATCCTTCTAAAATGATGACTTGATATTTTTTTATGTCTGCTATTGTTGAATGATAATTTTCATGACATAACTTTTAGTTTATTCCAGAAAAACTAAACATATAGGAACTCTGAAGAACTATTCTAACTGCACCTAGATGGTACAAGGCACTTAGATCATAAATATATTAATAATAGACTCATGTCATTTTATTATAGAAGATGTAAAAATACTTAAGTGTATATACCACATAAAGGTTTGGTCCTCCAAGAGACAACCTAGGAAAATACTGGTTATTATTGGTTCAAGGGAGGCACTGATAAAAGTCTGTGTAATGCATGTACCTTCTAATGACCCATCTCTTCACTGTCCATGTAAGACTCTGGCTATATTTTTTCTGCAAATAAAGTCAGCCCTAGGAAGTCTGGAACTTTTCCCCAAACCTATGATTTTAAGATAAGGCAATTTAAAATCATTTCAATATTTGAAAATACCTGTGTTCTTATCAAGCCTGATTGAAGAAAGCTACTTTATAAATGAAAGAGGGTAAAAGTCAGGAAATGATGACAAGTCACAAGATTTAAATTGTTTACACTTATCTTCTGGAAATTTGGGGTCCCCTATAAAGCTTTTAACAATTTATTTAGACATATTTAAAAACTTATGAAAGAAGAGATTTTGCCTTGGTGTCTATTTCTTTGTTTAACATAGAAAAGAGAAATCATAATGGAAATCAGATGTAATTATTGATTCCCCCCCACAAAAAAATTGGCTCTGTTTGTTACATAGAAAAGCAGTTAAGCTACTGATGTTTAAAAGGGGAAAAAAGAGGGGAAAAATAATTTGGCAGTCCTGCTGAAGATCACAGGGCATTTGTTGAGATGGCTCCAAAGCATTTGCCTGAAGATTTATTTTGAAGGCTGTGCTTAAAAGTAAAAAGGCGTTTGCCAGTTTTCCTCCCTTGTGTTGCAACCAACCTTTACTGTGCCATCAGAACAAAGGAAACCATTCCTGTATTTTTGTTTCATTAGGTTTAAGAGGGACATGTACAGGGTGAACACCCTTTAAACAGCAAGTCAATTTTACGTGTTCCTGAGGAGGGAAAGGAAGCAGCGTGTGTGCCCAGACAACACATTTCTATCATCTCAAAACCTGTAATTGACTTGAAAATGTGAGCAAGTTAAGTGTGAAACAGGTTGGTGGAGACAGGAATTAATAAGATCTGAAGGCAAACGTTTGCAAAGTTGTGAGAATAAGCAATATTTTTGAACCTTTTCAAACTAGTTCTTTTTTGGTGTTGTTGTTTTTCCCCTCCAAGGAGACACATTTTGCTTTTAAAGAAGGGGTAGACTAGACAGACTCCCAAGTGTCAAAAAACTACATTCAACTGGTATCCATTTAGTAAAAGTCATCTCCCAATAAAAGCAAAATCACTGGTATGAAAATTTTTTAAAATTTGAATGTAAATAATTATAAAGATCAACTGGAAATTATGGCTGTTGAACTATGAAAGGAAATAACCAATTCGTTATGCCTGGAAACACTTCAAACTGAGGACAAAGCACTAAAATCTGTATTGATGCCTACAAAATAGTGTTGGTAAGATAAAGGGTCTATCCTCTTTCTTTTGGAGTCTAAAAATAATAAGCATTCTCTATTGGGTTTTTTTAAAGCATCATTTAGTCAAAGAATGATGGAAAATTATAAAATTATTAAATATTGCCTGACAGTCACACTAATTACAAAGAAAGGAAATTGCCTAAATGCATATCATTTATTTATTCCTGGAGAAAAACACAGAGCTTTTTGGTGAAATTATTTTAATTATTTCAAAGGTATTTTGATAGTTCTTAAAATGAGGTTATAAAATACAGAGGAAAAAGTAGCCAAGCCCCGAAATTCAGAACCTCAAACTACCCTTCAGTAGATGATGCACACTGACAGTTTTGATAGGATTATTTCCTTTTAACAAATCCCTAAGAAGGATATTGAGTTGCAAGTAAGGACCAAAGTATTTGTTCTACTACAAATCTTCCACACATAAGCATTAAGTTTGTTTATGGAACAAAATGTACTGATGGCTTACTGTTGCCAGCCATTCTTCTTGACTACATTAGTAAACAAGGCAGACAAATAAATCTGCTCTCATGGAGTGTATAATCCAGCTGGAAAGACAGAAGATATTGGGAAAGAAAAGTTTTCATCTTACCTGTCTAAGTTCCTTGGCAGGTCTAACAATCAAAATCAGACAAATTAATGGGAGAAAAACAAATTCAAATTTTTTTTAATGTATGTCAGAGCCCCCATAAGAGTACGAGGACCAAGGACAAGTTAGACCACTGAGGCTTATATGTTGTCCTGAGCTAAGGAATGGGACAGGGGCCCAGGACTTCAAAGGGGAGGAAGGTAGCTCACAGGATGATAAGAAGAGCAGTTATATGTTAATTATATGTTTGTCCTGCAACACAGGTAGGTCATTCGGATAAAAGTTATTTCTGGTAACAGCTCTCTTTCTAGGTCAGGCCCCCTATGTAAATTCATTTAGGAGTTAAGAGAGAGATAAAATTGTTTTTTTAATCTGTGTGGTCTTGATTGCCTTCAGCTCAAAATAATCCACATGCCAAGGCAGCATATTTTGGCATAATGGATTTTGCTCCCCCCCCAAAGATAAATAATAAACGTAAGTCATAGACAATGTTAGTGAAAGATAAGTGTCATGAAAAAGGAAAGTATAGAACAAAATAAGGAGATCAGGAGTATGCTGTTAGTACATTTACCAGGGTGATCAGAGAAAGCAGAATTGAAAAAGCAACATGTAAGCCCAGAGTTGAAAGAGATGAGGGAGTTAGACACGTAGTCCAGTTTCTCAACCTCAGTACTATTGACATTATGGGCTAGATAATTCTTTGTGGTGTGGTCTGTCCAGTAAATTGAAGGCTGTTTAGCAGCTTCCCTGGCCTCTTTACCTACTGGATGTTAGTGGCACACACCCTAACCCCAGTTGTAGCAACAAAATGTCTCCAGACATTGCCAAAAGGTCAAAAGTCCCCTGGAGGGGAAAAAAATCACAGCTGACAGTCACAGGCCTGGCAGGAGCTTGTCTAGCAGGATTAAGAAACAGAAGGAAGTCAGGACATGGCTAGCGAGGAGTGATGGAGGGGGAGGTGAGTAGAGCAGAGGTCAGAGAGGTGACAGGAAAATCCTTTAGGGCTTCACAGGCAGATGTAGATCTTTTCTGTTGTACTTTGAATGAAATGGGAAGCCATCGGGGAGTTTTAAAAGGATCATTCTGGCTACTGTGTAGAGAATACACCAAGGTGAGTGGGTGGGCAAAGACAGAAGCAGGGAGCTCAACCAGGAGGCTATTATTATGATCCAAGCAAGGGGTGACGGTGGGACCTTCCAAGGCAGTAAGAAGTGATCAGATGCAGGATATATTTTTAGCATAATGAATGAGATTTCCTATAATATGGAAAAAGCCTCTGAGAAAGAAAGGGGTTAAAAATCCCTAAGCAACTAGGAGGAGGAAAGTGCCATCAACTGAGATGAAGTTGCAGTATGGTGAGCAGTGATTGGGAGCGTAGGTCAGGAAATACATTTAAAATCTTGCCTTGGCGAGGAAGACACAGGGGGAAATTTATTTTTGCATATGCCATGATGTTTTAAATGAAAGTGGTGGCAAAATATTCGCACATGAAGGTAATATTGAAGAGGAAGAGAAAAATCTTTGTCTTAACCCAGAGTCTGTTTAAATGCTTCTCTTTGGTGCTATAGGATTTTTCATAATAAGTATTTTTTCTAATACAAGAATTTCCATATATACTTGCAGTCTGTATATCTGCCCTGTGAGCATAAAGTAGCATTTCTTGGATTGAGTATATTCAAATATACTCAATAATGCTACAAGCTATTCTTTTTTAACTGAAGGGAACCTATAATTATTCTAAAATATAGAGTTATTACTCTAAAATAAATTTAGCACAAGTGGAGACTCTGAATACTATAACTGCGTTATTTCAGGACTTTGTCCTTTGTCACAGCAATGACCACGATGGAGGGTTATCTATCTGCTGTCTCATATGTCACCTCCACTGAACCTTGAGCTGTTCAAGGTCATGAGCTGGAGTTTATCTACCTCTGTATTGCCAATACCTATCACATAATGGACACTCAATAAATATCAACTATATGAATGAGGGAGTAAAAGAATGATTGCAAAGAAGCCAAACTTGCTGGTCTACATGTACAGTACAGATTAGATGCACAAAGCAGTCCTGCGAAAGCAGAGACCATGTTTCGGCTCCTGCTCTGGTCCTCCTAATCTCCGTTCCTCTCCTGCGCCTCTTGCCTAGTGCGAGGACTATGCAGACTCTGAAATCAGTCAGACCTGAGTTGGAGTCCCAGTTCTCCCACTGACTAGTTATGTGAATGTGGACAAGTTACCATGTGACGGGTCAGACTGCTTCGTAGGCAACCTCGTTCCTGCTTAGCCCTTTCCAGCAAAGCAACAGCTATGTGTCAAAAAATCTCAAAGTGGTTCCTCTAATTTCCACAGACGTGGATATTGTTTTGGCTTCAGTGACATACTCTGAGGGGGTGGCAGGACCTCTAAATGTTTTCATGTTGCCCTGAGACTGGCACTGTTCAGGTCCTTAGGACACATAGGGCAGGCCTGTCATTGCCTTCATGGAGGCTTTCTGACCAGTGGGGAAAGCAAAAGTTTTGTGAACAGTTACATAGCTAGCTAGTTATCTGTGCTTGTAGTAAGTGTTGGGAAGGAAAAGAATGACATATTGTAGGAGAGGAATGCAACCAAATTGGGGGGCGGGGCAAGCAGGAAGCTTTTCTATGGAAGTCACATTTAAACAGAAAACTGAATCATGATTTGCAGTTACAGTGTGGTGTGCAGAGTTGGGGAGGGAATAAACTGGAGGGCAAAAAGTTGAGGAGAGACAATTGGGGAAGAAGAGTGCTCCAAACTTCAGGCATTTAAGGATACAGTAAGGATCTGGGCTTACTGTATCCACCAATAAAATGAATATAATCCCCATAGCAGGTACTCGTTTATGTTTGATAGATGAATTAATTCTTGGAACTGCTCATTCTGTTAGCTACACTTTCCTCCCGTCATACATATACTCTCACCTATCTCCTGAAATGCCAAAGCGAACCACCTGGCAAGCCCCAAGTTCCCAAGGAGCTCAAGCTTCCTGAGTGTCAATATTCCTCCTCAGCTCTTCCGAATCACCCTCCAAACCACAAGGCACTTAATAGCATTTCTGTTGTAAATAAGATGTCACATTTCACCTTCCAGTTGGCCTTAGCTGATCCATCTTTTCTAGTGTAGGGTGTATCTGAGTGACTGGTGAGGTCACCAATTCTTTGGGAGGTATGGCAACTGCTGTCCTTATGAAATTACAGCTGCTTTGGTTTTGCTTTAACGAAGCCTAGAGGTGTTTTTCAAAGTTTTGCATTTTTCTCTTCAGCTCCGAGGAAACTAAATAAAAGGGGTACTTCCCTTTTATTTAGGCTATCATTAGAGATAAGTGGACTCAACCAAATGAGGAAAATAAAACGCAAAGACCTGTTCTAGCAGTCACGTCTTCATTCCTTGATGCTTTCACCAGAACCCCTGTGACTCATGTATTTATGTTAACTTTATCATAAAATGTGATCTTTATTTTAACTTGGGTTTTTAGCTTAGAGGCAGTTTACTTCCCCACCTCAAACATTTGCAAACTTGTCCTTTTTGAAAACCATTCAAACATTAAAACAAATGAGATAAAACCAACAGCTAGAATCCTAGTCCATTCTTCCCCTATAGTCATTTCAATACTGTTAAGAAAAGAAAACAAAACAAAAAGTCTGGCAAAGAATTTGCCCAACTCATCCAAAGTTTCTCTCATCACTTCTGTAATTTTGAAAATGAAATTGCTCAGATATTTAGAGGTTTATGAATTATTTGAATTCTTACAAGTTTCACACATTCTATTCATGTCATCAGAAAGACTTCAGGCATCCCTGTTACTCCAGATAACCAACTAACTGTCCACATTCAGAAGCTGTCAGCTTTGCTACATTTCTCTCTAGAATTTTAAAATCTAATTTAATCAATCCAGACTCTGGGAACGGGTGGGGGAGTCACATTTTATATTATGGAGCAAACTAAAATTAAATAGCAAATCTAGAAAATGCAGCCATATAATTCATTCAATTCATATTGAGTATGAATAATGCTTATGCCTTTATAGAGGAATACAAAAAATAAATAAATATAATACCTCTGCTTTCAGGAGCTTATGATCTAATTGAAGAAATATAATGCTAAGTAGCATGATGACATTTAATTTTCTCTGCCAAGGATGACTAGTTAGAAGAGGCAGGCCTTTCTCTAGGTCCTGACCCCCTTAACACATAAGGTGCGCTAAGATTGATGCCCTAATGCCATCTTCCCAACTAGCCCTATTGCTGTTATGTCTCTCAGCTTTGGAGAGCACTCAGGTTGCTTGCTTTGCATGTTTCAACAGCTGCTACTGATAATGAGCAGATTCCAGCCTTTCCTCCTCCTCCTCATCAAGTAACCTTTATAGAACACCACAAGGAGCAGTAATAGAGGCTATCCAGACCCAACAGAGCTGAGGGAGTAAATGCAAAGGTCTACATCAGTCATCTAGAGGTGTTTCATGTTAGTGACTATGCCTAGGAAGAAGCATAAGTAGGTGTCCAAGTCATTTCGAAACCCTCTGGGGAAGCAGCTAGGTGCTGTGTGGCCTGATCCTCAAGTCCAAAAGAACCCTCATTGCTTTCAAATTCTATGCTTCTGAGGCTATATCTCAACATGCCCCCCCAAACTTGCACACAACAAAAATTTTCATGCAGCTTAGAAACTCGTTCCTGCCAGTAAGGTTCTCCTATTATGTAACAGCATCTACTTCACCTAGAGATAAAATGACAAAGATGCTGAAAACTGAATGAAGAAAGCAAAGGTAACTGTAGCAAACTGGTAAAGAATAGTATTTATTATAGCACATTTTTCAAACTGTAGGTTGAGCTTCTTCAATGGCGGGGGTGTGTAGGGAATGAAATCAATTGGGTGAAACCAAGTACTTAAAAAAAAAGAAACAAAACAGAACAGGACAGGGGTGAAGAAAAGAGAGGAATGACAATATCAGAGGATATCTCATAAGAGTAAGCAACATTTTATAAATTTTTGTTTCAATTGTGTGTATGTATCATTACATGTGCCAAATTATGATGTCTTAATACGGGTCACAGTGAAAAATATTTGAAAAAAACACTATATTATACCATTGCTTCAAGATCCTTGTGAGGCTAAATTCCTCAAAAAACAACCAAGTTTCTAATAGTGTGACACTGGGACCTACCCCATGGTCGTACTCTAACTCTTAGCTGTGACAGTGGATCCAGGATGCCATTTATTCCATGGAATGGAACAAGAGGACACACACAGACAAAGAGACACCCCAATCCACTCAGTGCTCCCAGCCCAGCCCCTCTGCAGGAGATTGGATGTTCATTTCTGCTTCCTTTGGAGGGGAATTGTTTGTGTGTGTGCTCATTAGACAGGCTGTGCACTGAGACGTGGCTCCTAATACTATTATAACAATAACTGATATGTACTGAGCACTAACTGTATACTTTACATACATTATCATTTAATTTTTCACAACTCTATCAAGTAGGGCCTTACATTATCCCCATTTTTAGATGGCAAAACTGAGATGCAGAAAGTCCAGTAATTTGCTCAAGGTCCCCAGGCGGTGAAGCTAATACTCAAGTAGACAGTACTGCCATTATTTATAATGCTGTTCACATAGAATAGGCCATTTACTACCTGAACACCTCTTTTTTTTTTTTGTTACTAAACCAATTGATCCAATTGATTATAAAAACAAACATCCATAGATTTTTAAAAATAATCATTCTTTTAGATCTAAACTTAGCAACTGTGGTTCTGTCTTTAAACTTCCCTTATACTTTGAATCTTTGGCCTTATTATTTATTCTTCCTTGTTTTTCCTCATTGTAAAAAAGATCCCTTCAAGTTCTGATTTTGTTTTGTAGGTATTTGGTGATCTGATTTACTTTGAAACAATGGAGCAGACAGAATCCCTTGAAGGCAACTCGTTGAGAACAGGGAGGTCCTAGTGGCACAATTAAACTGGCAACAAATCAATAGAAACAGAAGAAAAGAGGAAAGAAAACAATAATTAAAACATTCTGTCAAAAAAATAGAACAGTAATTAAAAGAGGCAAACTATTGTTTTGCCCCACTAATTACATTTGAATTTTCAATAGATTGCTAGAGACCATAAAAAGACTTTGCCTTTTACAATCTTCTGGTGGTCCTTGCTAGGTGGCTAACACTGTGATTGTGTGACACTGAATGGCAGGTATTTCCACCAAGAGAAGTTGGGGCAAAGAGTAAAATGTAGCCCTATCTGTCATATCATATGTATAAAGCCCTTTATATGGTCATTCTGGTGTAGCCCATCATTAATCATGGTACATGAACACCTAAGATGACGGATGAGGATCACGATGAAGACAAAAGCTACTCTGTTGAGTACCATGAATCAGGCACTTTGCTAAGCACTTAACAGTATTATCTGACTTAATTCTCATAGCAAATATAATTCTCAGATAATTGTATTATTCTTCTATTTTATAGTTGAGTAAACTAAGACTTAGAGAGTTAAAAGTAAAAACCTGCCCAATGAGAGCGTCCCAAACTCATGACAAGGCCAGCAGAAGCAGCAGCTGCAAGCCAGTGCCCTACACTAAGCATTGCTAGACCCAAGGAAGTGATCGTGAGCATGCACTTTATGGGTACTACGATTTCAAAGCTTGAAAAATGTGAGGAGGAAAACGTGTGCCTTATAACTCTCTTCCAAGGAGTTATGCTGCAAAGGAAGGGAGAAATGAACCCCAGTTGGAAGGAAATATATGGCCAAGAGAAAGTTTAAAATTGCAAGAAAGAACAGCATGAGTGACTCTGTGGAAGGGGAATACTGAATGAGGTAAAAGAGAAAATGGAGACTTTCTAGAGTGATGGCCTTTGTGTGGGTAAGAGGAAATGCAGATTAGAGCAAAAGTGGGGAAACTGGATATGAGGGAGAGCACAGTGAACAGGCAGGGGGCCAAGTCTGTGATGTAGATGGTGGGTATGTAGGTGACTATATTAATGGGAGTCTATGGAAATCATGTTATGATTGAGAAATTAAAAAAATTGATATAGTGAAGAATTGAAAACAATCAGAAAGTCTCCATGAGTGGTTAATGTTTTAAAAAAGAAACAACTTAAAAATTCATACTCAAAGTATTTTCAGGTAAAATAGCATGATATCTGGTATTGCTTTAAAATACTCCAGAAAATAATTTAGAAAGTACATCTCAGAATTAATGAAATATGGTAATAACAATGCCAACTTCATTTATTGAGTAGTCCACATGAGCCACTGTATTAAGTGCTTTACAACTGAGCACAAGTCCTGACTCTCCTGATTCTGATTCCATTTGTTCCCATCCTCTCAGGACATGAAGAGGGACTGTCTTGGCATTTCTCACCCTACCATGGACACAATCCTAGACCCACAAGCCCCTTGGCTGCACACTGGAACCACCAGTGAGTATGGAGTGAGACACTGAAGACTGTTTTCCCACCTGCAGTTGTGCTGCCATCATAGGCTGACAGTGCTGCCTGTACTAAAATCATCCAAGCCTTTCTAGCTTGGGCAAGTCCTTCACCTTCAGCCCTTTACTTCCTTGTTGTACTTTACTTCTCTGAGGTTAAAGACACACTGGTATGGGGTCAAGGAACATGGAGGCCCATTCTGGGGCAACTGTACTGATAAATCCATATCTGCATATAGGTAGCATGATAATGTTATTAAAAGAGTAATTAAGGGCTGTTGTTTTTCAGTATTTTCTTTTGTATCCTTGTCTCTGAGTCCTCTCATTCAGTCACCTAGATTGGCTCACATTTATTGCTCAAAGAAGTGATGTGAGCACAAAGGAACCCAAAACGAAACAAATAAACAAACAAACAAACAAACAAAAAACAGAGGGAAAAGGAATCCACTTTTTAGATACTGAGTTGCAGAAGTACAGACCTTTAGGAAACAAAGTGTAAATTCCTAGCACATAAACAATTTGGGATGAAGCCCTGAGAGAAAGAACAAGTCTTCCAGGAGGCATGAAACTAGAAATGACTTGTGAGGGAGTGGTTGGGTGGTAGGCAAACCAGGGAAAGAAGGGGTTTGAAGAAACAGAAATGTCAGTCAGGAGAGCCGTTTTAGCTGCTATAACAAATTACCATAAATTGTGTGGCTTAAACAAGAGAAATGTTTGTCTCACAGTTTTGAAGGCCAGAAGTCAGAAATGAAGGTGTCAGCAGAATTGGTTTCTGCTAAGGATTATGAGAGAGAATTTGTTTCAGGTCTTTCTCCTTGGCTTGCAAATGGCCATCTTCTCTCTGTCTTCATATCATTTTCCCTCTAAATGAGTCTCTGTGTCCAAATGTCCTCCTTTTATAAGGATATCAGTCGTACTGGATTAGGGATCACCCTACTGACCTCACTTTAACTTGATTACCACTGTAAAGACTGTATCTCCAAATCAGGCCACATTCTGAGGTCCTGGGTTTAGGACTTCAACATATGCTTTGTTTGGGGATAGGGACACAATTTAACCCATAAGCTGGAATGTGGGAATTTTCTTGCAGGGACGCTATGAGTGTACCCCACAAAAGCATCCAGCTTCTCCGAGAAGCCCTCCATCACTAGAGCCCCTCCCGCTTACAGACAACTTCTCTCACCCGCTCCCTGGGCACAGTATCTGTCACTTTCATTATCCTCTGGTGACAGTTTCTTTTTGTCTAGTGGGACAACTACAGTGGCACCTAGCAAGAATCATGTTTATCTGTGTTCTAACACTTAGAACTGTTCATCCAACTGTCTATGCAGAGAATCCTCTCATATCAATCCACAACACATCTCACTATGGCCCTGGCTATGTGGCAGCATGGTGGCAATGTAAATGGAGAGTCCTTCTATTCCTATTGTGGTGCAACTACAGAGCGCTGGCTGGCAATGCCATCAGCAGTGGGGTGGTGCTAAAATCCACTGTGGAAATATGTAATATGCAAAAGTGAGATATTTTTATTATACATATCTTCACTGATGAGGGTTTTCTTTTTATGGTTCTGCGTCTAGCTTTAATAGAGGTTAAATAAAAAGTTGGGAGTCTGCCTTCTAACTTCTAACTTCATTCCAATTTTCAATATACTTATTAAATCCAAGTTATGGAAACAAGAACGGAATTACAAAAAAATGCAGGTTTCTTTCTAATTTTATAGGGGGAAATCTTATTAATCTTCACACATCATATAAAATAAGAAATGCACTATAATGACATGTAATAATATGTAATGATAAGTAATATTCAGTTTTACGATTGTCTCTATGATTTCTAAGGTCATGGCTGGAAAACTCAAAAGGAAGTTTAAGTGTAATTTGCTTCCCCTCCTCCAATAACATTATTAGACACACTTTGAACACAAATTTCATGAGCTCTAGAAATTAAACCACATTTTGTCCCTAATTCAAACCAAGTTAATACAAGTCTTAAAGGACAGGAAGTTGAGTGGGGCGAAGAAAGTACCTGAAATCAGTTAAATTTAAGAATCACTTCATCACTACAGTGATGACTGATACATCAATTTCTATCTGGGAGGGAGGTTCAGAAGCCTTGTCAACTATTCTCAAAAAGACTCACAAAAATGCAGGACATTCTTAAACGGCATATTCAAATAGAAGATAAAATCTAATCACTGCCTTGTACTAATGTAGCTATGTCATAGCTATATCACCATACCTGAATACAGATGACATATTATGAGAAAGGGTCCAAAGAGGTAAAATTTAAATTATGATGGCATTGTAGTGGTTTCCAAATTAAAAGGTGAGTTATGCAGTTCAGGGGAGTGGAATCACAAAAACTTCTGAGTGGATTATTAGCTGACCAGGCTAAAGTCACTCTATTATAAGGACCATTATACATACTCACACTTATACACACAACAAAATGTTCATGAGGCATTAAAGGACTCTGAATAGATTATACAATGTTATAAGTGGTGTGGAGAGAAGCTGATTGTGTTGGATGTGAAAATACTTAGTTCTCTTTGGGGAATATTTATCAACTTCAGTGAAAAATTCATTCTGTGTACTGGATTTGTTCAATATTCAGACGTCTGCCTGTTTATGATGATATTCTTTACTAATTTGATAGAAGATTTTATTTTGTTTTGTCAACTCACATAGTAAGAATCCTATTCAACTAAATCAAAAGCCTCATTACTCTGAGTTTTTACTTTATACAGAGTATTTTTGGATTTATAAAGAGTAAAGATGTTTAAAAGAAGATATATTAAAAAAATTAGAAATAACACATTCGGCAGATAAATAAAGCCAAAGAAGTGATATGATTAAAGTCTCTAAAACGATGAACAGTAAATGTGACCCTCTGGGAAAGGGGATGTTTGCCTTCTCCCTAAAATACTTTGTCGGAAAGGAATGTTACTCACAGTTACTAATATTATGATGACCATAAGGCCTACTCTGAAAATTCCTCTTGGTTCTCTAAAAAGAGTTATTTCTTATTCTTATCTTTTCCTTCGTATAGTTCGAGACGGTGGTTGAGTACAGTTGTCCCAGGCTATGCTTTCCCACTCAGCCAGGCTGGTTGCACTTTCTGAAGACACACCTGTTTGCATTCTCATTTGCCCGTTTTTCTCCAGCTATCCAACCATCCTAGTCCTAGGCTACTTCCTTTAGGGACGGCAACCTCCCCTTCAAGCACTCAGAAGCTCAGTTTCCTCAAAATTTCTTTCTTTCCGCTCTTTGTACCATTGCCTTGTACAACGATTAACACCCCCCGCCCCCACTATTCATCTCAACTTCCTTCTACCATTCTTGACAAAATTCGTGAAAGAATAATTTACATAGATTAAGCCCATTAATCCAACTTCTACAGCCCTCATTCAGGCTCCAATCTACTGCCAACTACTTTATTTCTTTAATACTCTTCTGAAATGGTATACTCATATATCAAGGTCATTAATGACCTAATTACCAACTCTAACACCTATATTCAGACCATCCCCTTTCTTTTATAAGTCTATTCATAATGGCTTCCAGGATAAGATTCTTGTCTCAGTTTTTAATTCCATTTTTGACAGTTCCCTCATGTTCTAGTGTCAGTCCTCTTCTCTTCCCATTCTCCATATTCTCAGGAATTCCCATTTACGTGCAATTTACTTTCAAATCCTACAGTGAACAAACATATCCATCTAACCAGCAATGAGATCAAGAAACAGAATGTGATCAGCCCCCACCCCAAATTTCCTCTTGCTTCCTTCCAGTCACTATACCCCTAGGAGAGACACTCTCCTGACCTCCATCCCCATAGAAGAGCTTAGCCAATTTTGAAAGCTGTGTAAAAGAAATAATATAGGTAGTACTCTTTGTGTCTGGCTCCTTTCTCTCAACATGATTTTTCTGAGTTTGAGTTATATTATTGCATATTCTCAATTCATTTTCACTGTTATATATATTTCAATTGTTAGAATATACCATAATCTATTTATCTGCTGATGAACATTTGGGTTATTTCTAGCTCTTAGCTATTTTGGGTAGCTCCGATATAAAGTTTTTGAAGTGTCTTTGTATCTATTTATGTATATATCTTTATATATCTATAAATCTATCTATCTATCCCTATCTAAATACATTGGGTATATATGGAGAGTAGAATTCTTGGGTTATAAGTTATATGTTGATTTAACTTTAACAGGTACTGTCAAATGATTTCCCAGTGTGGTTGTTACATTGTCTTTAATTTTTCTATTTAAATGGTTAGAAAATGCTCTGCTCAAGAACTGATTTTGATCTTTTCAGAAAATAATTTGGTCATACACCAAAAATTTTGTCATTGCAAGTTGTAAATTAGAGTAAATTACAAAAGACTCTGGCTATATAAGAAAACTATTTTAGAAATTTAGTTCACATAAGCCACAGGAAGGAAAATCAGAAAGCTAAGGAAAAGATAAAGAATATGAGCCACTACTGGCTCCTCTCACGAAGGAGAACTGAGGTCCCTACAGAAGAGAGGTGCATGCAGCTTCTTTCCTCCAAATACCCCAGCATGGGTGCCCTTTTCTCCCATGGGCTAAATAGGCTTCTAAATTGAGCCAAATGCCTAGCCATTCTGAAGGTTTGAGTGAGCTCAAGTTTCCCCAACTGGCCGGGATACATGCTATGTCATTTAGAGCGGTATCCTCGGACCTTAACACAATTCAGTAGCTGCTGAATTCATACTTGTCAAATGAACATAAATTAATTATTAATGAAATTAACTTCTGGGAAGAACATCTGATTGGGAAAGATGAGTTTACAGATTTATACTATGGACATCGTCACATCATAAAACTGTACTCTGTCTCTTTGTTCAGTTACATGAGTGACCTGGAAAGAGCTAGGTCACCCTGCCCTTCAGGTTTTAAATGAGTTGGCTCAAACCCCCTATGGCCTGAGGAACCCAATGTTTATCCCAACTCCTCCTTAGAATCTTGGAGGAGTCTCTAATTTTGCTCATCACTGATGGTTTTGTAATCTCAAATCTATTGGATTAGTTCATTTTGTGAATCATCATGCCTTATTCTGTATGCTCTCTTTCCTACACTGTGTGGACTTGCACTGGACATCAGCCTGATTCCTTTCCATCTTCAAAGTATCACCAGTGCAAGACAATATATGCCACAAACTTGCACTAAGATTTGAAACAGTGGAGGGAGCTTATACCACCGAACCACAGAAAACTTAAATTGACTAGTAGACAGCCCTGTTTTAAAATATCTCAGATACACTGGCACTAGGAATCCCACTAGTTACTATAATATTTCTCAGTAGATAATTTTCTCCATGAGTTCCAATCTCCTGAATTAATTGCTCAGGCTTCCCTTCCTTGACCCATATATCTCCCTCTGTCCTCTTTCAAATGCCTATTAACTTTACATGCAAACAATCTTAACTTTCTGGATTGATCTATTGTAAAGCTCTCTCTCACCTTCCATTCTTTCTACCCTAAATGCTACTCATCATAAAATAGTCACAGTAATCTTCTTAAAATGTAAATCTGATTATGTCACTCTCTTGCTCCAGACCCTCCAATAGCATCCCTTCACACTCAGATTAAAACACAAACTCCTAGCCAATGCTGCCATGCCTTCCATGTTCCAGCCCATTTACATCTCATACCTCATTGCCTTCTACTCTCTGTCTTGCTCATAATGACCCACTTGCCCTGGCTTGCTCATTATTCCTTAAATACATTAAGTTCATTCTACTTTATGGCTTTTATCCCTGATGTTTCCCTCTGTTTAGAGCTGTACAGTTCTGTGTCTCTTTCATCATTCAGGGCCTGCTCAAATGCCATCTCCTCCAAGAAGACTTCACTGAATTACCTATATAAAAGTTGCAACACCCTCCCACCATTTTCTCCATTACTCTTACCACCATTTACAATCATGTTATTTATTTAAAGATTTGTTTGTTTATTATCTGTCTCCCCCCACTAAAATCAAAGTGCTATGAGAGTAGAAAATTTTCTGTGTTCTTTATTTGTATATCTCAGCATCAAAAAATGTGGAAACAGAACCTGGTACACGTAAATATTCAGCACATATATATTGAATGAATGAATGAATGAATGAATGAAAAACTCTTTATGTCAATCACCCCTTACTAAGCTTGTAGTTAAGACTTCAACTTCTATATCTGAAGAGGTCAATCAGTGTAATGGGCTAAAAAAAAAAAAAAAAAAAGAAAAAGTAAAAGAAAATCCAAAGAACAAAGGTGGAGGCATTACGCTGTCTGATTTCAGACTATATTATAAAACTATAGTAAATAAGATAGTATAATATTAGCACAAAAACAGACACATAGATCAATGGAACAAAATAAAGAGCCCAGAAATAAATCCAATCATATATGGTCAATTACTTTACCACAAAGGAGTCAAGAACATACAACGGAGACAGGACAGTCAGTCTGTAATAAATGCTGTTGGGAAAACTGGACATCACATACAAAAGAATGAAACTGGACTCCTATTATATACCATATACAAAAGTTATCTCAAAATGAATTAAAGACTTGAAAGTAAGACCTGAAACCATAAAACTACTAGGAGAAAACACAGGGGGCAAGCTCCTTGACATTGGTCTTAGCAATCGTTTTTTGGAGTTGACATCAAAAGCAAAGGCAACAAAAGTAAAATTAAACAAGTAGGACTATATCAAAGTAGAAATTTCCTGCACAGCAAAAGAAACCATCAACAAAATAAAAAGGCACTTATAGAATGTAGAAAGTATTTTCAAACCATACATCTGATAAAGGGTTAATGTCCAAAGTATATAAAGAACTCATCCAATGACAAAAATTCAGTTTCCACAATATATCAAAACTTGTGGCATGCAACTAACATAGTGCTTAAAGATAAATTTAAAACATTGGCTACTTATATTAGAAAAGAGCAAACATTTCAAATAGACAATCCGTGTGTCTATATTAAGGCTCTAGAAAATGAAGAGTAAATGAACAATCAACTAAACAAAAGAAAAAAATAACAAAGATCAGGGCAATAAAGAAATCAGTGTCATAGAAAACAGTAAAACAATAGAGAAAAATCAATGAAAACAAAAGCTGCTTCTTTGAAATTATTAATAAAATCAATAAAACTCTAGCCCACATGTTAGTAAGCCATAGCCAATGGATTAAGTCCAATCTATCACCTGATTTTTTCAAGTCTGCAAGCTACAAATAGTTTTTACATTTTTAAAAGATGCTGAAGAAAAAGAGGAGGAGGAGGAGGGCACCAAGGAGAAGGAAGAAGAAGCCTAAAATAGTTACTAGCTAACATCTCAGGGAAAAAAGTTTACCAACCCCTGATCTAGCCAGATAAATTAGGAAATAAAGGGAAAAGACTCAAATTACCAATGTCAGGAATGAAAGAGAAGCTATCACTACAAATTCTACAGACATTAAATAGATGATTGTGAATATTATGAACATCTCATAGCAATAAAGTCAACAATTCAGAATAAATTTTAAAATTCCTTAAAACATACAAACTAGTTAAGCTCACTCAAAACAAATAAATCATCTGATATCTAAGAAGGACAATAAATTTGTAGCTAAAAACACCTTTCCATGAAGAGAACTTCATGCCCAGATTCAATAGTGAATTCTAGTAAATATTTAAGGAACAAATAATATTAAGTCTCTATAAACTCCCAGGAGATAGAAGAGAATGGAATCCATTTCAACTCATTTATAAGGCCAGTATTACCCTGATCCATACCAAAAATAAGAAGAAACCCCCACACACAAAATATTAAAATAATGTACCAAGTATTGTTCATTTAAATATTCAAGGTTCATTTAATATTTGAGATTCTATTAGTATAAATTCAGCAAGTTAACAGGCTATAATGAAGATTGCACTAGAGGGGGATATGAGGAGTTGCTCAATGAACATGAAATTAGGATTATATAAGATGAGTAAGTGCCAGAGATCTACTGTACAACGTGACACCTATAGTCAACAATGAGGTACTGTACACTTGAAATTTTGTTAAGAGGGCAAATCTCATGTTAAATGTTCTCATCACAAAACAAAGCAAGAGACTCAAGAAAACTTTTGGAGGTAATGAATATGTTTATTACCTTGACTGGTGGTGGTAACACAAGTGTATATATATGACCAAACACATCAAATTGTATATATTAATTATATGCAGTTTTCTGTATACCAATTATATACCTCAATAAACCTGAGGGGAAAAGAAGGTATGTAATATAGTCCTCTCAATAGACCCACATAAAAAAATTTAAGAAATTTCATACCCATTTTTTATTTTTAAAATTCAGTAATTTAAAAATAAAAAAGAAATTCCTCAACCTAGTAAGGGACATCTACAAAAAAACATGCAGTTAATATTATAAGGACAGACATACAGATTGCTGGAATTGAATACAGAGCTCAGAAATACACACACACGCGCGCGCACACACACACACACACACATCCCATCATCATCATCATGATTATCATTGATTTTCAGCCAGATAAGAGTGATCTTTCCAAAAATAATGCTGGAAAAAATGACAACCATATGCAAAACTCTGAGCCTGTCCTTTATTTCCTATCATCTATAAAAATTAATTATAACTGAATCCTAAACCAATATGTAAGCATTAAAATCATGTAATACCTATAGAAGAAAATACAGATCATCATCACCTTGAATTCATCAAAGATTTCTTAAGTATGACACCAAAGGCACGAGCCATAACAAAATACAGATGTATAGATAAATTAAACATATTCAAATTAAATTTTAATGTATCTCCTCCTCAAAATGCATTCTTAAGGAAAGGCAAGACACAAGCTGGGAGAAACTATTTGCAAACACATATCTGAAATAGACCTACTATTCAGATTATATAAAGAAACCTTACAACTCACTAATAAGACAGTCAACCTGAGTTTTCAAATGGGCAAAGAATTCGAACATTTACTTCATAAAAGAAGGTATATTATGGCCAATAAGCACACGATACTAACCATCATTGGTTACTGGAAAAAAATGCAAGTTAAAATTACAATGAGATAGCTGCACACCTCTTAGAATACTGAAAATTAAAAAGGTTAACAATAGCAAGGAGGTGAAAGTGTAGAACAAGAGCTCTCATACTTGCACTTGGGAATGCAAAATAACACAATTACTTTTGAAAATAGTTTGGCTATTTCTTAAAATATTAAATATATTTTCATTTTATGATGCAGAAATGCCACTGCAAGTGCTTATCCAAGAGATATTAAAGCAGATGTTCATTTAAAAACATGTACTCAAAATCATGACAGCCAAAAATGGAAAACAATCCAAATCTCCAAAACTGATTAAAGGATCAGTAACAGCAGTAAAAAGAATGAACCTCTGAAACACACAACAATACAAATGAATTTTTAAAATATGTCTTAAAGGAAAGAAGTCATACATGGAAGACTATATAAGGTATGATTCCATTTATATAACACCCTAGAAAAGCCAAAGCTACAATGACAAAAGCAGATTAGTAGTTTCCAGGAGCTGGGGCTCAGGGGAATGGTGATGAGTGCAAAGGGGAACATTTTGGGGTGACGGAAATCAGGTTTTATAACCTGATTGCAATGGTGGTCATACAACTGTATACATTTGTCAAAATTTATTGAAATGTCTATTTCAAATAGATTAGTTTTCTTATATCTAAACTGCACACAACAAATCATTTTTAAAAAAGAGCCTAAATAAGATACTTTAATAAAATAAGAATATGAAAAATTATATTAATACTTCTTGTATACCTCTGAAATTTTGTAAAACTTGAAAACCATGACCTGAGCTAAGGTTCTATCCTTTAGTTCCAAAAGAAGCCACTTGCTTTGTTTACTTTGTTAAAATGAAATGTGGAGCAAAACATATATCCTGGGAAACAGAAAGCAGTTATAAGCTATTTACATTATGAATGCAGTGTCCACTTCATAGGAAAGAAAATAGGCTCAGACCACAAAAAAGAAGGATATCTGCCATTTTGGACAACATACATGGACCTTAAGGGCATTAGGCTACGTGAGATAAGTCAGACAGAGAAAGACAAGTACTGCATAATCTCACTTATACGTGGAATCTAAAGAAACAAAACTCTAAGAAACACAGATCAGATTGGGAGTTGCCAAAGGCAGAGGGCAGAAATGAGCAGAGGGTGAAGGTAGTCAAAAGGTGCAAACTTCCAGCTAAAAACAAAGAAGTCCTGGGGATGTAATGTACCGCATGGCAACTATCGTTAATAATAGTGTGTTGTATATTTGAAAGGTGCTAAGGAGAGTAAATCTTAAAAGTTCTCATCACAACAAAAAATTGTAACTAAAGTGATAGATGCTAACTAAACTTATTGTGGTGATAGTTCACAATATATATGTGTGTCAAGTCATGTTGTATACCTAGAATTTATACAATGTTATATGTTAATTATATCTCAACAAAACTGAAAGAGGCAGGAAAGCCTTAGAGAGATTAAGCAACATTCACAGGAAAGCCAAACTGTAAGTAACAGGTGATAACCCCACCTAGCCTAAGGTTTCCAGACACCATGCTGGTGCTCCTTCCTCCTAACACACTGCCTTCACACAACCTAGCCATCCAAAGACAAGATGAGAAAATAGCAACTTCTAAAACTGAATTTTCTTCAAGGTTTCAAGTGGGGGTAATAAATATTTTAAGCATACAAAGCAAGGACATTAGAATCATAGAGAATTGGAATAAGACCTGTCATCAGTAATTGTTTTTACCCATATACAACCTTCGAAGAGGTACTTCTAAGAGTAGTTTGCCTTTCCTGTAACATTGAAGTAGTATGTATGTCTTGCAACAGTATTATGATGTTTAGAGGTATATTATGCTTAGAGTAGTGTAGTCTCTTAACAAGTAAAGTCTATTGTATATTTTTGTACTCTTAGTAGAGTGTTTGCTGTTAAAATCTAGAGAATGTGGGTTAAAGAGTTTTCTTCACATCAGGATTTCTTAGCACTTTTAATAACAATGTTCATTTTTTAATCTCTGGAAAGGGAAATATGCATAAATTATTTCTCACATGTTTTTACCATAAAAATCATTTTTGCATGCCACATAAATAGCAAGACTCTACCTTTTTAAAAAGCACAAGCATTTACTAAATTTTTGTCCAACAATTTCTAGCCTGTTCCAAAACATTAAGGGTCATAGTTAAGGACATGGGCTTCAAAGTCAAATACAGGGGTCCAAATTCCTGCTGCATCACTTCCTAGCCATGTAACATTGGCCTGAGATAACTCTCAATTTTCTCATCTATAAAATGAAGGTCATATCCTAATGTAAAAGGTTATTGTAAGGATTAAATGAGTTCATAAATGTTGTGTTGGGCACAGTGCCTAGCACATCATAAGTACTCAATTATTGTTAGTTATCATCCAGTTTGGGGGTGTTGAGTTAAGAAAAAGTCTGCAGTTCAAAGTAGCCACACAGAGAAATTGAACTGATTAGTGCTGCTCAAATAGGCAATGACTCTTCCCCTGAGCACTTGGGTACGTGCCTGCTAAGCCCTTCCCATTTGCTGCATGCTCAAGGTATGCCTGAGCAGGACATTCAGAACATTCATGACTACCTCAGGCATGAATAAAAAATGTCATGCCCCTGGGGCTACACAATTACCTTCTAGACAAGATGGGACCTCCATGATCTCTGTGATGACATGATATTATTGGATAGAGTTTGCTTTCCAGCTAACTCGAAAGAGTTCAGAGGAGGGCAACCAAAGTAATAAAAGGTTTGGAAATGAACCCTATGAGAGCACATGAAAAACCTGGGCATGTTCAGTCTAGAAAACAGACAAAGCAGCATCACAGGTGCACCATGTTAGGGAGAAGACAGATTCATTATTCTCAGTTATGAATGAGGTTACCACAGATGACAAGGGTCTCAGATTTGCCCAGAGATATTTTGGAGAAAATGAATACACTTCACAAGGAAGTATAAGGTAATATAGGCAATGCCTAGGATGACTATTAAATTGCTTTCAAGAGGAAGCAACCAGAGTAATTGATCAAATGGTTTCTTGGAGTAATCAAAGACAAAGAAATCAACCACACAAGAATAGAAAAGATTGACTAGATGTAGCAGACAGGTTTCTTTGGTTGTAAACAACACCAAATCTGTCCAACTGTTTTGCAAAAGAGGATTTCCATAGAAGGACACAAGGTAGCCAAAGTACCAAGCTTGAAAAAAGAAAGTAACTGAGGCAGCTGTAGAGATCCAGGCATCAGGAATCAATGGACGATATCTTCATAGAGTCTGTTAAATCAAGATTCAAAGTTCCAGAAACAGTCTGACCACCTTAGTTCCAGCCATATGACCACCTCTTGTTTAGAAAAGGACTGAGAACTGACAATTATACCAAGGAAGAGATAAGAAAATCAATAGGTTGTTAGCAAAAGAAGGAAAAGAAATGCTAGGTAGCAAAACACCTATGGATTCATATTAAAGGCAATAACTATCATTTATTGAGTACTTAATGAGAACAATGAGGCTCAGAGGGTTTTAAGGAACTTGTCTAAGGTTATAGAGCTAATTGGTGAGAGAGACTTGGAACCAGGGTTTTTTTTTTATTCGAAGCTCAGTTTCTTAATTAATATACCACACTGCTTCCTGCTTATCCTTTTCATAACCTTTGCTATCACTGCCACTCCTTAAAGCAGCTTTAGCCCCAGTTACTAACAAGTAAGACACACAAGATCCGACAAGTTTGTGAACTTGGCAGCACTGTACAAACAACTCGGTAAGGTTTCATAATCTTGGTATGTCTGTGTCTCACAGCTGTGTTCATGTTGACATGTTGCTGAATGGCATTCATTATAGTTGCATATTTTTGTGTGCCATTGCTAGAATGTTGGCACTTAGATTAGAGCAATGAACAAACATTAAATTTCTTGTTAAACTTGGCAAGAGTAGAAGTGAAATCAGGGACATGTTAGTCCAAGTTTATGGGGACAATGCCATGAAGAAAATAACACTATCCCAGTGGATTAAACATTTTTCTAAGGATAAAGAAAACATCACTGATGAAGAGAGGTAGGGCAGCCAGTAACAAGCAAAACTGACAAAAACATTGCAAAAATTCAGAGAATTGTGCGTCAAAATCTTTGGCTGACTATGAGAAGCATAGCAGACCAAGTAAACATTGATAGAGAAACAGTTAGAAAAATCTTAACTGAAAATCTTGGCATGAGAAAGGTGTGTGCAAAACTGGTCCTGAAGGAGCTCACCGATGAACAAAAGCAAAGGAGAGTCGAAGTTTGCCAAGACCCTTTGGAGAGGCAAGACAATGTTTTGGGCCGTGATATCACTGGTGATGAAATACGCATGTACCAATACCACCCTGAAACAAAGTGACAAAGTGCACAATGGAAGTCAGGCAGTTTTCCAAATTTGGACCAAAAAAATTCTGTCCAAATCAAGAGCCAAAACGATGTTGCTAACATTTTTTTATATTAGAGGGATTGTTCCTTATGAATTTGTACCAACTGGACAGTCAAGCAAGTTTACTATTTGGAAGTATTGAAAAGGCTGCATGAAAGGTTAGACCAAAATGACCTGAACTTTTCACCAACTCATGGTGGCTTTTGCATCACGGCAATGTACCAGCTCACACGGCACTGTCTGTGAGGGAGTTTTTAGACAGTAAACAAATAACTGTATTGGAACACCCTCCTTACTCACCTGATCTGGCCTCCAATGACCTTTTTCTTTACCTGAAGATGCAGGAAATATTGAAAGGAAGACATTTTGATGACATTCAGGACATCAAGGGCAATATGATGACTGCTGTAATGGCCATTCCAGAGAAAGAGTTCCAAAATTAGTTTGAAGGGTGGACTAGGCGCTGGCGTCGGTGCATAGCTTCCCAAGGGGAGTACTTCAAAGGTGACCATAGTGATATCAGCAATGAGGTATGCAGCACTTTTTCTAAGATGAGTTCCCAAACTTAATTGTCAGACCTCGTAGGTCAAAGAAGAGTTGCCATGATCTCTTTTCCCTCCAAGGTGCTGTGATCCAACCCAAGACTGAAAATTCATGTTCCTCACCATCATATTCCCAAACAGGCCCAGATTTGGAGGGCAATCTCAGGGGACTATATTTCCTTGCAAAGGACAAGGTTTTATTTTGAAAGTTTTGAAATAAAGAATGACTGGGAATAACATTTCTAGCATCAGAACTTTGTTATCCTCCTAAGAATTATGAAGAGCAACTTGAAACACCACACCTAGGTATTACAGAGATGAATACTTTAAAAAAGAACAAGGTGAGGCAATGTCTGTCTGTCTGTCTCTGTCTGTCTCTGTCTGTATATGTGTGTGTGTGTGTGTGTGTGTGTGTATACACACACATATACATATATATAAATAAATAGGTAGATGTATATGGATAGGTAGATATAGATAAATATAGATATAGACATACTCTCCTGTTCAACCCAATCATGACTTTTGTGGGACCATGCCCCTTTTCTGCTTCTTTGTAGCCACTGCAAACAATAGGCATTTAATTATGTGGATAAAGGAAAATATAATGAGGATATTGACTTTAATAGTTTTAGATCTAGGGTAAACTTCCCATTTTTATGGCCTATAATCTTAAAGATTCAGATTTTATAGAACCAAATCAGAATTCTGGAAAGTAAAAAAGAAAAAAAAAAAAAAAAAGACCCAAGCAATATTCCAGTGTCATTGAGCCTCAGCATTGGGAGGACTGGGAAAGGGAAAAGCCATCCAATAGAGTTCAATGATTATATCACAGACTTTGTAATTAATCATAGGTGGGTTCAAATCCCAACTCAGCTACTCACTAGTTATATGATCCTTTGTAAACAACCCTCTAAACTTCAGTTCCTTCATTAGCAAATACAAAGCCAATCAAATTTATAAAGAAGATTAAATGAGATTATAAATGTACAGCCCTTGGCTTGGTCCTTCCTCCTAGTAAGCCTCGGCAAATATTAGTCATTTCAATACTCCAATTTGTGTCTTTTTATTTTCAATGTGTGCTTGGAGGCTGAGGCTGGGCTGGGTTTCATTGTAAAGTTACTGAATAATATTAGAGGTGCTAGGAAGAAAATTTTGTACATAATATCCTAATTTCTGAAAAGACTTCATAGCTAATGTAGTTTCTATCAGTTGACCAAGAAATACTTATTACCACTGAAAATTTTCTCATAATTTTTCATTTTTTATATTTGAATAATTTTATTGCAATATAATTCAATAAACTTATTCATCATCTTCTCTGGGCCAAGCACTGCACTAGGAACTGGAAATACACAAATCTGAAACATTATCTTGCCTTTAATTGATTGAAGTCCAGAAGTAACAACAAAGTAAAAGCAGCAAGAAAAAAAATTGTCAGAAAATTAGAAATAAAGTTACCCTTTAACTCAACTCTGCAGAGATTAATATGATAAAAGAGAAGATAAAAATATATAAAAAACAGTCCAGAAAGTTTTTTATATGTTATACTATATAACATATATGTTAATTTCCAAAAGAAAACAAAGTAAATGGACAAAAAACTAACCTAAAAACTTACAGAAAAACTCTGACCTAAACCATGGGATATTTAGAATTTAGATCCTTAGATTTAAGAAGTTCATAAACTATGAGGCAAAATTAATAAAATGACTTAGTGGGTCAACATTTCAAAGGAAAAGAAAAATCCCACAAGCCTCATATAGGGAAATAATCAAAATCAATTTCCTAAGAAAGAAAAATTTTCCAGTTATCATTATCTTCATACCACAGTAAGTCACCAAATTCTATATGCATCCTTACTGTTTCTAAGGTATAAAAACAACAGAAAGACTGTTCTTGGGCATATCAGGATAAAGAATGACTAGAAATCATTTATCCTTTCCTGATATTTTTAATTGAAAATATACACCAGCTGATCTACAGATTAATAAAAAGAGCTAAAAAATGCTTATTGAACTTAATGGAAATGTCAACAATAAACACTGAAAGAGAATATAAAGAATACAAAAATTATTCAAACCTAACAAAAATAAGAGCAATAAGTCAACTGAGTAGGGAGAAAGAGGAAATACAAGAATGTTGAGTTTTTATTTTATATAGGGGCATTAATAGTTTTACATAAAGTCTTAAAAATATATAAAACGTTAATACATGATAAGCTAGTATCTCATACCATCAAAGGAAAAGCTGACTACTCAATTTCTCATTGAGATTACTGGATAGCTATGTGGGAAAATATAAAATTAAATTACTATAATGTACAAGACATTAAAATGAATCCCAGATGGATTAAAGAGTGCCATACAAAAAAAAAAAAAGCATAATTATACTAGAATAAAATATAAGTTACTATATAGTAAACTTTGCAATGTATAACATTAAAGACAAAAATATAAATGAAAAGACTGATAAATACAATTACAAAAATCTTTTTTTTTTGGTACTTAAAAGCAGCAGCATAAACAAAATTGGAAGACAATAAATTAGGGGAAAATATTTGCAGAGTAAATGCCAGAGGTTAATAGATTTATAGAAATCTTATAAATTAGCAAGAAAATGACAAATATCTCAGTTAAACACAACACAACACACACACACACACACACACACACACACACAAATACTTAATATAGAAAATATTTAAAAAGTTTTCTAATCTAATAATATTTCAAAACAAGGTAAACAAAAGTATGTTGACATATTCAAAGTGAAAACAATAAATGAAGAAATTTTAATGGTGTTTATTCAAAAAACTCAGGACGAAAACCAGATACTCAGACTACACATGCTCAGTGTTTTTCCATACCACCTTTTATTTCTCAATGTCGTTTCTGAAAATAGGTATCAGTATGATGCTGTGGGGGGAATATTAAGATTAGAATATGGCTTCATTATTTTATTCTACTATTGATGAGTTGCTTTTGTTCTTTGCTTGGTTCTCCTTCGCAAGCAAAACCTATAATCAATTTAGAATCCTTGAAGTGTGATTCATGATAACTCCACTGTAACTAAAATGATAGACACTTAAAAGTCAATATAATTAGAAAATTTGTTTGCGTGTATAAATTACATATTTACAATTTCTGCCCTGACTTGACCAGTTTAGGTCAAACCAAAGTGTGCTATTTGTATTTTCCTTTAAAAATTTTTTTATTTGGTAAAGACAATGCAAAATATTTTGCATAAATGTATTTTATTTTCCTTTTCAGGAAGAAGAAGAAAAAAATACCCATTCTCCACTCCACCCTACCCCTGCACACCCCCAGGCCATGGTTGCATCATTTGAAGAAATTTACCATCTCCAGTTTGGACTACTCTCCAGCCAGGTTAATTAATTCCTCCTTTGAAGGATCCCAGGAGCTCCAACCCAGCCTTGGCTTGTGGCCAATTGCAGGCCACTGGGAAGGCAGGGTCAGAACTAACATTCAGCCTAGTGAAACAGATGCAGATGTACTCTGAACTAGGCTCAGCATTACCTGGTCCCTTGAATCACTTGAGAGTAACTAGGCTTCTCTGAGAATCCCATAAACCTGAGATCATGTAAATTTAGTGTATGCAAGACCCACTTATTTCGAGATTCAATACTCAGAAAACTGAATGGACTTAGACTACCTTTAGGAAGTGAAAGAGAGGAAGGTCACTGAATATATTAGCTTTGGAATCAGCAGGGATGAAAGTCAGGGAAACAGAACAGACCCAGTGGAAGGTAGGTAAAATGATGTTAGAACAAACAGCTGAATCTGACAAATCATTTCAGGAGAGGGTAGTTTTATGATAATGTATATAGGGCTGGAAAAAAATGTTCACAGTCTTATGGGACTGGAGATAAAAGGAAACCAACGCCAGAAATAAATAAAAGTTAGGGAAAAAACAATTGATGGGAAATGGAAATTTCACCTTCAGACAACTCTCCCATTTTATTTTTCCTAATGACAGCCCCAAATCCTTTATTTTGGTGTGTGTATGCATTGTTTGGCTTTAGAGGATTGTTTGGAATGATGATGGTGATGATGATGATGATGATGATAATGATGATGATGATGATGATGATGATGATGATGATGATGATTTCCTGTAGGGATGGTTAGAATGTTTGATGTGGGAAAGGGGAAAGAAAGTTGAGAAGTTCTTCCTACTTAATGGCAGGCCATAAGGTCTGTTAACTATGTTGCAGTAAGCTTTTCAGTCTTTTTTCCCAGTGCCAACTGCCAAAAATTAGTTAACTTTATTATACAGACTAGCAGGCGCATGGAGGGAGACTAATAAAAATATTTGTTGAGTTTATTATGGAGAAAATGCTTCAATTACTTTCCAAAAAGCACTGCTATCATAGACAAATGTCTGTCAGGTCATTTAAATAGCTTTACTATAAAGAATGTTTTCTTTTAAATCAATCTATTGTCATGGAACTTTATCTAGCTGAAAAACCACAGATTTGTCAGTGAAGAATAGAAGATTGTGAACCTTGTACTGTGAACCTTGTGACTTGTTATCCAGAAGAAATAGTTAACGTGATGTCTTCAAATGTATTCAAATAATAAAGTTAGTTTCAATAGAATAAAGACAAATGTACAAATCAACAATCTGTAAGCATTTTTAAGTTTTTAATTACTTGGAACTATCTAAAGCTTAGAATAAAAAACTGTTTCAAGAACTTGGCAAGAAAAAAAAACCTTGGCTAACCGTATTAAACATTTATTCAGTCTTTTAAAACATCTTTTATATATGATTAATACACACATATACACACACACAAATACATCCACTCTAATGGCTGCTGTTGGGACTTCAAGAACATAGAAAAGAATTCCTATAAGTCATTTAACAAATAGTGGGGTCAATTTTCTGATTTCCTTTCATTTGGGTCTATTATTTGTTCTTTTTTTGAATAGTAGAAATCACATTGCCCAGAAATTACAGTTCACTTCCAAGGCAGCCATTCCAATGACGAAAAATGATTGACAGTGATAAACTGGTCCATCACAGGAGAATTTTTTCATCCCTCAGGGATGTATTTCTCTACTCTGAGATGACAAACCCAACTGCAGTGGACTACATCTACCCATTGGCCTTACTCAATGGTTACAATGCTTTTGACACAATAATTATTACTGATTTGACATATTTTGATCTTAAGGGTACTGAAGCAATAACGCAGTGGCAACTGATCATAAAGGCTAACTGCTCTCACTAAAGAAATCAAAGATAACAGTGTACTTTAATAGGTGCACTACTTCACCTGCAGAAAGGAAGTATTTCCATTTTCTGTGGGACTTTTGAGGCACTTTTCTTGTGGGTTAGCCACTAGAGGGCATCATGATGCTATACACTTTAAAATACTTAGAATATTGATTAGTCTTTGAATTGATTACTCTCAAAACATTCATCTTCGTGTTCACAATTCTCATTTAAATGGATAAAAATAGAATTGTAAAAAAAAATAACTCATTTGTTTTCCATTAAATCTGCATTAAGAACATTTAGCAGAGCTGGAGACAGAGACTAAAGCCCCACATTAACCAAATCTACTGGCTCACACACCAAGAGTATTCATCTCCCAAAAGAATGGATATGGTCAACAGAAAATGGGACACTTCCACATGAGTCTTAAAGGTAAGTAAATGTCTTAAAAATTCATTCTGTTCCATCATTTTTTCATCATAAGCACTACAAGCTAAGAACCAACATTCAACTAACTGCTACTCTGGAGATAGCCATGTTCAAAGTTCAACTTGTATTTCTCAGAAAATGTGACAGGGTGATTGCTACTTCTTGATACAAGACCTCTGGATGTCAGCCAATGGCTCATCTCTAACCTGCCAAATTATGAGAAATTGTTGGGAGTTGTTAAAAGCTAGGCCTGGATTCAGTTAATATTTTGCTTCTTTGCTTTTTTTTGCATGAGTTTCATAAAAATATTTGGCAAAAGATGGCCAGGCCATGTAACCCATTGTGATAGCCTTAACTTAAATATGGACTATAACAAAGATTATTCTACCTAGTATGTAATTATTGCTCAAAAAATTTGGGCTAATATTGGTTTAATTATGTTTTGTTTGTTTTTTCAGTTAATAAGCTTTATTTATTTATTTATTATTTTTAATAAGCTTTATTTTTCAGAGCAGTTTTAGGTTGACAGCAAAACTGAGTGGAAAGTACAAATAGGTCCCTTCTACTCACATCTCTACACATGTACAAACCCTCCTACTAGTCACATCCGCACTACAGTAAGTAGTACATTTGTTACAGTCGATGAACCTACACTGACATCATTATTGCCCAAAGTCCATAGTGCATGTTACAGTTTACTCTTGGTGAAACTATGGGTTTGAGAAACATAAAATGCCATGTATCCACCATTAGAGTGTCAGACAGAATAGTTTCACTGCTCTAAAAATTCTCTGTGCACTGTCTACTCATCCCTTCCCCATAACTCCTCACCCTGGCAATCACTGATCTGTTTACTGTCACCATAGTTTTGACTTTTCTAGAATATCATATATTTAAAATTATACTGTATATAGTCTTTTCAGATTGGCTTCTTTCACTTAGTAATTTGCATTTAAGTTTCCTTTGTGTCTTTTCTTTTTAGTACTGAATAATATTCCATTGTCTGGATGCACTACAGTTTATTTATCCATTTACCTACTAAAAGACAACCTTGGTTGCTTCCAAGTTTTGGAAATTATGAATAAAGCTGTTTTAAACACTTGTATGAAGTTTTTTGTGTGGACGTAAGTGTGCAACTCACTTGGGTATTTTGTTTTGTTTTTAGGCAGTCTGAGTTCTTTGAGCAATGCTTCATTAGAGTAGCTGATGTATGGCCATTTTGGTTCTGTTGACTCAAAGAGAGCCTTCTAATATCAGAACTAGAAGGGATTTTGGTTGCCAAATCCAACCACTTATTCTATACTTTAGAAAACCGAGACACACACATGTGAACTAGTTATTATTCTATTCTTTTTAAAAGTAAAATATTCCTGGGTTCTGTTTTTTGTTTGTTTTGCTTTGAGATGTTTTTTAAATGCAGCCACATTAGTTTTTGAATGACTAGTAAAATTTTAAAGATCTATTACCCATTGGGTTCAATTTCAAATTTTACCATTAGCCTTTTCAGAAAAACAAAACAAAACATATAAACATAAAAAAAATACAGTGAATACTTTTTTAAATAGAAAGCTTGGAATGGAAGTAGACATGGAGAAGAAACATTGTTTTAATAGTCAGAGTTTTGGTTAAAATATTGTCCCAAATTGGTGGTTTTACTTCAATGCTGCCACAGACAACTCTCATCATGCTCGCCACCCAACTGGCCTCTCCCGCTCCAAACAACCCTCAAAGCAGGACGCTGGCCTCCAGTATGGAAAATCAGCCACATTCACATAACTGAATGCTAAATGAGACCTCTCCTGCTAGCTCCCTTTCAGCTAAGAGTCGTAGGTAACAACTCTCAAGAATAGTTGAAGAGAGATGTGAAACTATCTCTACAGAGCTTGCTAAGGAAGTGGCTCTTACCTCAGCCTGATCAGAAGAGATGAGAGTGAAGGTTTCTTCGAAGGACACTGAAGGAGAGGATGGTGTTTCCCTCAACTCAAGACCCAGGAAGAGGGCCTCTCTACAAGAACCATTTATAGAGAGTGTGCGTCAGGAAGGGATACTGATGTTTCACCCCACTCACACACCTCCTATCCCTTCCCCACGTCCTCTCTAAAGAGAGATTCAAAACAGAGCCTGGTTGGTTATAGAGTCCTTAGGAAAACTTGGCCTGCATCTCTGGGAGTATGGAGACTGGTGTCTAATTCTTACTCAGAAGAGTCTGAATAGTAAACATTTGTGTGGGTGTCCCATCAGTTGTAGAAGCTGGGCTGGTATGGTAAGCAATCAGCCAGAAAAGCATTCCCTGCTCCAGGAATGATAAGGTTGGAGGTCCTTTGGAGACGAGTTAAGTGGTCTCATCAAGAACCCACAGAAGCATGTATGTCAGTCAGTGCAAGAAGCAAGTCTCCTAGAACAATTCCCAGAACACAGAGCTGACCCAGAAGAGGAGCTAGCACCTCTGCAGCCAGCACTTGAGCTAGAAGTGAAAGCTACATCCACCACTACTTCTCTACACACAAGAATGTGAAGATGAACACACAAGAACACTACTACAGGAAAGCCTCATGTTTCTACCAAGTTGCTTGCTAGAAACCATAGCCTAACCATAGTCTACATCTCCAGGAAGATGATCCCTACATCATTCCTGCCTTCCAAACTTCCTGGTAAGTGAATCCAATTGACAGAAACAAGTTCACATATAGAAACCTACCTGCAAGGGAGTCTGGGAAGTGTAGTTTTTGTGTCCAACCCCTCCTACTAGAGGCGATGTATAAGGAGGTTAAGTGGGTCCATCCAGAGTACCCAACACACTATTGTATTAGAACCCAAATTGGGCCCCTGCTGCACAGCCTCTTTGCCAGATTACAACAGCAATGGCCAAGTAAACTATTTTTGTCCCCTTTACCTCACCTCATCTTCCTCTCCCTCTTCTTGAGTCTGGAGGAGTTTGGAGGAAAAGTAGAACACAGCTGGGAGGAAAAGACAAGGTGAAGAAATGGTAAAGAGGCCATGTCCATCTCCTGGTTTCTGAGACTGGATTGTGCCTACATAATGTGGAAAGGGAAAAGCTTTGAACTGATAGAAAATAAGATTTTTTTATAGTAGACAAACTTGAAATATTTAATTGCTGAAACCGTGACTGGTCATTACTCTCAGAAGGTGGAGGTGATACGTAGTATGTTCACCAACTAGGATGGCATGGATATTGAACAACCAGAATGCACATTAGCCATAAGTAATTGGGGTTCTCCCTATAGCTGTGTTACTTCTGTACTACTAGATCCCAGTGATTTTTAGATGTCCATCAATAATGGGTCACTCTGCAAAACTAGTGTATACTGTAGCATCATTGGCCCAAGTTGATTTTATTCTGACTAAAGTGATGCATCTGCTATTTATATTGTGGGGGTCCATATACAGAGAGAGTGTCACAGTGACTAGTGTCTACTTACTGATGTTTTCCAATCATTGCTATGGTAGGGGAAGAAGGGAGGGGGCCAACATTGATTTGTTAAGGATGGCTGTAATCACCAGGCTTTGATGGAGATTTCAAATCAATCTTCCAAAATTAGCTTTTTAAAAAGTTTTTAAAATTATTCTGTTTAGCTTTGTCCTCCTCTGCATATCTAGTCTTACTCTCCCACCAAAGAACGTTTCTGCCCATTGTAAAGTTAAGCCAATATTTTTTGGTTCTCTCTCTTTTTTTTCTTTTTTTTTTTTTGCCTAAGTGCTCTGTTTTGAATCACAAAACCAAAGACTTGGTTGCTTCTTTAGTCATTTGGCTCTCTTCTAAATTAGAATCCCATGTTTTTAGTTTCTTTATTTTATTAAGTAGAATGGGTATAGTAGCAAGCATTTACTATCAGGCAGAATATCCTAAAAGAAATAAAAGGATACAAGCACAACATTCAGGAAGACAAATGAGATAATAACCAGAAGGGAAAAACCATCCATTCTAATCCTTATTCAGCATAAACCTGAGGTTTTCCAGGTTTAGAGCAAACCTACACGTGAGCTTGCACTCAGCAAACACAACGCCATGTGTGCTCCAAACATCATGGTCATCTCTACTAACTCATGTACATGCCACCACAGGGTTTCTTAGGCCTCAATTCTTGTGTTGTGCTTATCATCAGAACAGACAAGCTTCTGCTGTTCCATTTTCCTTCCGAGTAGAAATGAAAGACTCAGGTGTGGAGGCCAAAAAGAGATTTGCCTCTCAGAAAGAGTGCGGTCGCGGCCTGAAGCAAGATGTTTGAAATGTGCCATATAAAACTGCTCTTTCTGTCCCCAAATAGGCTTCATATGCCAGTGAAGATAGAAGTGGAGCACTGTTAAAATTAAAGACAGTTTTGCCTTTCAACGGAACAGATGAGGAGCTGACTCATCCCAGACACCCTAAGCAGTCTCTCTCCTTCTCTCTCTCTCCCCAAGAAAACCTGGCTTTGAGAGGGACTTTCCATGGTGAGCATTAAGGAAAGGGCACCCAGGAAGTACAACTCGTCATGACCTCTCTGGTCCCAAAGGTAGATGAGTAGACTCGCGGTAAGAAGTGGGAAGTCTGAAGAGATGAGAATAGCAAAAAGACCAAATCAAATTGAAATGACTCCATAGCATCGTGACAGTTAGATTTAAGACCTATGATGCCACTATGGGAAATCTGCAGCCTGAGTGTTGCCCAGACCCTCAACATCTCCCTGGGCAATGCCCAGAAACTGGGCCTTTAGTGCGTGCAGTGTTGTTTGCGAGAGATCTGCCCACAAAGCCATCAGATGGTAACAATTTTCAGTCACTTCTAACAAGAGATGGGTTTGAACTTTAATATGCAACCTAATTATGACTGCAAACACTTTGTTAAGCAAACAAACTTCAAACCCCTTTTTTGAAAAACAACTCTGTTCTGGTCATTTCGTATTGCACAAAGGCTTTAAAAATAAAACTGTGTGGGGAACTAGGGAATCCGGGGATGAAAAAAAAAACTGAACAAAATTAAATGGCTTTAATGTAATCACCACCTAAGGACTGAGTATTTGAATGTTTTCTTTCAAATCAAATCCTAGAAAATATAGCAGCCTATGTTCTGCTTCCAATCTTTAACCATTCAAGGTCTACACCAGAATTACAGATACTATTTTTTAAATATGATAGGGAAATAAATTATTTTTATCTGTTTCCAAATTTTCCTTTGCTTACTAACCTCCTCTTTTTTCTTTCTGAAATATCCAAGTCATCTGAGGTTTCTTCTCTCCCCCTCACTGTTTGGATTTTCTCATAGTAACTTTTCACATTTCTTAGTCATTTTTCAAGAAGTGAGATCATTAAATAAATGATAATCAAAAGATATCCGCTTTTCAGAATAAAACTAAGGAAACTGGTAGACTTGCAGTGTGAGGAGGATGGTGGAAGTGGCTGGACTCTAAAATAAGTCACCTAAGGAGACTGCCACCCCTCAGAGTCCACCGACATCTATGCTCCTCCCCGTGTTTATACTGCAACCCCGCAAAGGTAATTTCCCTGCTCTCTACTCAATTGACCTGTAGTGTTTGATAGATTTCTTGAGTGTTCTTTTTTATTTTTCCTTCAGAGAGAGGTTGGAGCACAGAGACTAGATCTCTATTTCTACCGATCATTCAATAAGATTAAGAAGGAAAAGATACCGTAGGTGTGTTCTCTGGATTTCTAAACTCGCCCTATAAAAGGAAAAAATTAGTAAGAACAATACACTTCAGAAGAAACTCTAACACTGCGCCCATTTGAGAATCACCCAATGTAATATCTAAGACCCAAGTTCTGTCAACACTCCAGCTCTCCCTGGTTTTCATTTCCAAAAAAGAAATTGGTTTAATCCTTTGTGAAAGTGGGAAAAGGTCAAAGCCAAAACGTCAACAATCAAGCACATGAGAAGACCAGTCTCTCCTAGGAAAGCCTGTCTGTGCTTAGTGTGTCAAACTCCAACTCCAATTTTGTGACAAGTGCTTTTTGTTGCCTACTGAACAGCTGATCTGCACCCAGTCCCCTATCCCCTTCCCTCCAACAGTGAGAGGTAAAGCACGCTGGGAGCTCAGCCAAAGTGTTTCTCTGATAATAAGAGACACCCAGAAGGAAACGAACCATTGCTGCCTCAGGACCTTGATGTCTGCATCTGAGGGTTAGAATAACGGCAGTTGTCCTGGGGCCCTCAGGGAATTCGGCTAAAAGGCAAGCCAACTTGTTATAGAGAAGAGATGGAGAGAACCTGGGACCTTGAGGATATCACTTAAACATTAAATTACACAAGTCAGGAACCACCATCCTTTCAAACACCTTGTTAGGTGAGATACAAATGTTTCTTACTGCTTAGGTCAGTTTTAGTTGCATTTTCTTTATTTACAACCAAAAACATTCTGATACTGATGGTTGGATTAAAATCTTGAGCAGGGAAACAGGAAAAAATATTTCCCTGTAAACTCTGTTGGCAAACATTCTTATTCTAAGTGCAAAGTACCTTGATATGTGGAAAGTAATCACCAAATACCACTGTGCACAAACTTTGATAGTGTGTCTTAATCCTGGCCAACCAGGAGAGCATTCTTCACCCTTCTATCTTGGACTGATTAGAAACAGACACAGAAACTTTAAAAATTTCATACTAAAACCATTATTTTATTAGCCTTCATCACAATACCAATTTGGGGACCTTTAAAACCCTAACTTGGAAATATTTCTCATCTCTCATTGACAATCTACATTTCCTTTTCAACAAGTCAACAGAGAAAACAATAAAAAACAAATTTCTGCTGTGACTGATAGCTTGGAAACAAAATCACTTACTCCCTCCGCCAGAAGAAGGCCTCAGTCTGATTTCTCACATCAATACTGTAGTGACATAAGAACTCCAAAAGTCTCTGTCACTCCTTAAGCTTTTAAGGGAATTAAACGGAGTCAGTTTCTAGCACAGTTTTATAACTGAACTGAGACAAGCCCCAAGTTCTGGCTGTCTTTGTAGAATTTCATTTTAATCAAAGCTGAAGCCTTGTGTCCTCAGCTGCTCCTTTAGTCAACAGGGCTGAAGTTCCATAACAGGCTCTCAGCCCACCTTGGGAGTGGGGCACGGAAAGGGGGCCCGGGGCTGAGGCTGTGAAGAGGTCCCTCTCTTTCCAACTGAGGCTACGCTGACCAGTGATAAGCGCCTTCTTCCGTGCGTGAGGAAGAGGTGCTTCACAAGTGCTTCTCACCTAAAGCCTGTCCAGATGTAAACTCCTGGGTGGACAAATCCCAAGGCATTAAAAAAATCCACTAGGTTTTCAGAATCTATTAACTGGAGCACTGAGTTAAGAATTAATCAAATACATGGTGATGGAAATGGAACTGACCCTGGGTGGCGAACACATAACGCAACACAAAGATGATGCACTGCAGAACTGTACACCCGGAGCCTAATGAATTGTTACTAACCAATGTCATCCCAATAAATTTCACACTAAAAACAAACAAACAAACAAATAAACAAACAAAAAACACTGAAAACAATGAACTACTGCTACCTAACAACACCTTGCTGCACTCCCTGTCCTCACACACATAGATCTGGGAAGCGACAGGAGTCTAATGATTAACCATGAGAATGCCCCCCAACTGCGTGTGTCAGGGGCTGTCACCTCTAAGGAGGAATCTATCTTGGGATTAACCAGAATATTTCCTTCTGTAAGCTACACTGGCAAGTTTTGTCTGCCCCTGCATGGGCTTTGGGTAGCCCAAATGCCATACCATTTGGGACATTTTCTGGTCTTTCATAAACATATAGTCTGTAAAAAGAATGTTCTTGTCCCTGCTCAGCATCATTCCGTTTTCTCCATATGGTTACACTAAAATTGCTCAGGGATTTGATTTTATCCAGTGATTGCAAGCTTATAGGCATTGGGGAGAGTCATGTCACCTTAAGGAGAATCTTGGAAAATGAACATAGCTTTTAAAAGTGAACATTGATAGTGTTTTTCAACTCTGAAAAACAAAAATTTGCTTTGTGCCATTTGGTTTGGTTTGGTTTGGAGAGTTTTAGCTGAGTGTTTGGAACTGTGTTTTAAGGTTTCATGCAGAGATTTTTTTTTTACTATTAATGTTGAATGAAATAGTTGGTAGTTGGTAGGTAAATGTAGCATAGGACTCATTTATGGAAATGGCTATTTTATGGGTCATAAAATTAATTAAAACCAAATTTTAAAAAAAGAAGCAATACTGGCAATAGCATTCAGGATGTGCGTGTCCAACTTTGGTTTGTTATAATGTTACTCAAAATGATTCCTTCATGTGGGAAAATATTTTTACTTCAAATAAATACAGGAAAATATAATTGTTCTAGACAAACAAAACAAACAAATTAGCACGTGCCCAAGTCCTAGAGTCTAAAATAAGTCAGACTACAGAACTCAAAAGAAATTCAAGAAGCTTTATGTTTCATTTCTGCTTCTTGGTTAGTTTATTTGACAGAATTTTCATACGTGGATGAAACTTAACAGTACTTGACCATGACCTCAGAGATTAGAGATGTAATCAGGAAGTAATGGCAAAGGGAATGCAAAAAAAGAAGAAAAAGAACAAACAAACAAAAACAAAACAAAACAGAAAAACCAGAAGCAAAGCAGGGCCCCTAACTAGTTCAAAATTCTAGTAGATCTATCTAGCCACAATAGAGCTAAGAATCCTCAGAGGCTGCATTTCAGACATGAATGAAGTTAGTACACAAGCAGTACTTGAATAAGAGCTCTTCTTCTCCAACAAGGGTTATTTATAAAATCTGAATAGCTCTGGAAAAAGATGCTGATTGTTCACATTGCTTTGGCCTGGCCTTTTATTTATTCTTTCACTCAATCAAATATTTATTAAGAAATCATTGGTGCTATGACAAAAAGATGAGTATCCTGGCCTCATGGAGCCTATCATAAACAATTTCCTAAATAATCATTTGATTAAAGTTATGATTAATGCTTGAAGGAAACTGTGCTTTGAGTCTGTACTAAAGCAACCTCTGACTGTCTGGGGGTGGCCGTTCATGGGAGGTGACTGCAGACTTGAAATTATAACTGAGTGAGAATTATCTACTGGGTGAAAAAATACTGAAAATATTCCTCAGCAGAAGACACAGAATGAATGGAGACAGAGGTGTCCTAGAGCCCAGCACATTCAAAGAAATTAAAGAAAGCCAGAGCATGAATGACTTCAACAGTGGTAAACAGGAGAGGAGGCTGAGAGGTGGACAGGAACCAGGCCATACAAGCAAGGGTGATGTTCTAAATGTTTAGCCATTTGGAAAGGCACAGGCCTGGCAGGTCAGAAGAGAGGCCATCTGTCAACACCTGCGTGGTGGAACCAGTACAACTGGCTGACCTGCAGAGTTTTCAGCATAGGAGCATCAGGATAGAGTATGAGTTGTAAATGTTTTCTAGAGAGAGGCATCTACAGAAGGTGAGTTCAGCTAATCCGTGAGCACCCACCATGCAGATGCCCCAGAGACTGCAGTCACTGCCCTCGGAAAGCCCACAAGTGATTGCTAATGCCAATGCAGTTTTAATGACTCAAAGATCTGCTCTTATTGGGTGGAAAGTTCTAAAAGATCTTCAGAGAAATACAGTTGGGAGTAGGAAACTAGTCTCTGCTGCAATTTGTTGTTATCTTTTTGTATAGTAGATGAAAATACCACTCTAGTCGTTCTGTATTACAAAAGCAAAGTAAATTATTTTTACTGTTGAAGTACTTTTTTTATCCTGAAGGCTCACAGACATTTCTAGCTAAGTCACTGCTTTCCAGGCCGGTATAAATCACTTCTGAAATGGACAAAGCCACAGAATCTCTGTGCAAATTGGTTTTGCAGTCAGTTGTTACTGGCACTCACACCTCTTTCTCTACATATCATCAAGAAATTGCCTTAATCTAAAGACCAGCACCTTTCCATTAGTATGGATACTGCCAGACACACAGAGGGCAAGAAAGCCAGAAACACCTCACTGCGGGTGTCTTGGTTAAGAGAATAGGTTAGGGGATGTCTTCCCAAAATGTCCCTATAAAGTCAAGGTTGTCTTATCTTATACCCTTCCTGAATAAATGCTTCAGCAAAGCTATGCAAAATAGGATAGACCCATAGTGGGGGTGGGGGGAGCAGTATTAAAGAAAATAGGCTAAGGTCAAACTTTTATTTTTAAATCTTCATTTGATAGTTGGTAAGATTAATTTAGTAATAACTCAAATGCCTAAATAAATAGAAAAATCACTCTAATACACTCAGAAAACATAGAACTATATATGAAGTTGGATAATTAATTTTGCAAACTCATCCTAGAAAAAGTGCTACATACCTCACTGCTAATATCACTACGGTCACCTTCGAAGTACTCCTCCTGGGAAGCCATGCACCATTACCAGCACCTAGTCCACCCTTCAAAGCAATTTGGGAACTCTTTTTCTGAAGTGGGCATCAGAGCTCTCATCATCCCCAAATCTGACAATGAAGTTCGCGAACTTGCCACCGTGCACTTGTTAGCAGCACTGTACAAACAACTCAGTAAGGGCTGGCAACGTAAGCACACAGCGGCAAGTTCGCAAACTTTTCAGATTTGATGTACAAAGACAGCTCTGATGGCCATTCCAGAAAAAGAGTTCCAAAACTGCTCTGAAGAGTGGACTAGGTGCTGGTGTTGGTGCACAGCTTCCCACGGGGGGTACTTCGAAGGTGACCGTAGTGATACTCAGCAGTGAGGTATGTAGCACTTTTTCTAGGGTGAGTTCACAAAATTAACTGTCCGACCTCATAGTGCATGTACAAATTAAAGAGACAGTTCTTCCACTCTTCTAGTACCGCTCAGCAGGAGGACCAATTTAGTGTGTATGCCTTGACATCTTTCTGTTTACCAGCATATGCACACATGTCTATCTGTATGGAAAATAAGGCTCCCAGAATGGGACTATAGGGTCATAGGGGGTTCACACTATTATTTTAAAAGAAATGTTCAAACTTCCCTTTAAAAAGAATTATGCTGATTTACTTTTCCAAAAAAAATCATTTTAGATGGGGGTAGGGGGGAAATGACCCTGTATTTTTAGTGCTACTGACATTTACTTACATCATGCTAAGGGCTTTTGGGTACGTTACCACCCATTTAGGAAACAGTAGGAATTGTGTGGTCTTACTGCTGAGGCTGCTGAAAGCCAAGAGGTTGGGCCATTTGCACACAGCCCTGTTGGCAACTAGACTAAGTAAGAAAGATAGAGCTAAAAGCCAGGGGCTCTGATGTTGGGCTCTCTGAGTTCAAATACTGGCTTTATTTGCAGCTGAGTAACATGGGCTTTACTTCTCTGTGATGGTTAATTACATGTGTCAACTTGGCGAGGCCACAGTGCCCATATATTTGGTCAAACACTAGCCTAGATGTTGCTGTGAATGTATTTCTTTTAGAGGTGATTAACATTTAAATTCATACACTTTGAGGAAAGCAGATTCACGCCCTCTCCATAATGTGCGTGGTCTCATTCAACCAGTTGAAAACCTTAATAGAAAGACTAAGGTCCCTTGAGAAAGGAGTGATTCTGCCTCCAGACTGCCTTCAGACTCAAGTTGCAACATCAACTCTTCCTGGGTTTCAGGCCATTTGTCTGCCCCACAGACTTCAGACTTGCCAGCCTCCACAATTATGTGAGCCAGTTCTTTAGAATAATTACCTTAGATTGATAGATTATAGATAGATGATAGATAGATAGATAAAGTTGTACACACACACACACACACACACACACACAGGACCCTAATATGTTCTCTTAGTTTCCTCATCTGTAAAATAGTGACAAAACAGTAAGATCACAGTACAGACTAAATGAACTAATCCATATTAGTGTGGGTGGGACTCATCCAATCTGTTGAGAGATTTAAAAGGAAGACTTAGGTCCCTTGAGAAAGAAGAAATTCTGCCTGGAGACTGCCTTTGGACTCAAGCTGCAACACCAATGGCCATTGTCAAGCAAATGGTTTGGGATCCACAAACGTTGACTAGTATTTTTAGAAAAATGATCTACCACCCTTATCCCCCACCTCCTCACCATACATCACACACCACACACACTCCATCTTACCTACTTAAACTCACACACTCACATTTTCACTCACATCCCATCACTCATACAGACACACTAGCCCTCCAGTTTACAATCAAGAAGTAGAAGCTCAAGTTGTGAAGAAAAGTATTCAAGCACTCCCTGAGCTCTGTTGAAACCAGGAGTGAGATCTTTTCCCTCTGCTGGAGGCTTGTTCCCCTCACATCAGCTGGGCATTTCTCATTTCATTAATTTAAGCTGTTTGTTTCACAGCCCACAGAGGGTACGCGCCTTATCTTCTGTATCATGCATTAGTGATGCCATGAGACTTGCATCTCCTTTGGCCATATGTCACCTTTAGGGAACATCCTCTCTGTCTGTGCTCCCCTTCCCCTGGGTTTCACTTTAGTAAGTCATACTGCAAGAGGCAGGAGGAGAGAAGGAGGAAAATCAGAGAAGGAACTGTTCACTAACAGCAAACTCAGCTAAGCCAAGCCATTGCCCAGTACTGGACAGGTCACTGCTTCCCTTGACCTAGAGGAAGCAAGCAGATTCTAACTACCTTTATTTTGTGATGACGATAGGCATGATGAAGTTAGAGCTACTGTTGTCCCCAGGGTTGCTTGTTCTCCTAAATATAGATCCTGTATAACCAGCAGCATATTCTGAGTCACATTTGCTCCAGCTTCAACTCTGTGCTTTCGAACTACTGCTATTATGCCTTGTTACTTCCGGTTTTTCAAACAGGAGCGCTTCCCAGAATATGTCCAAATATGCAGAAGAAATGTGAACATCTATTCATGGCTGAGTTGTCAACCCAGAGTGACATTCAAGAGTGGCTTGAACGAAAGTTTGTTCATAAATATTTGGTGAACATGTCATGGCTAATTGAAATGGCATTTTGGTATTTTAAAACTCATCCCAAATATGGAGGGTGACACTCTCCTTGCCTGTAAGTGACTTCCTGAACAGACAGCGTGGAGGACTTGAGGGCGACCCATGCACTTACATTTGTAGCAGACCCACCAGAGTCTCTCCAAGCACTGCTGAGAAATTCAAGTTTGAGGATAAAATGATGAGAAATAACAAAGAGCCACATTGATTGACTGTCAACACCAACAGTGCTCAGGAGAAATTTAAAAAGGTCAAATAAAATGAACTAAATTAGTAAATAAATGGTATGAATTGTGAATAGTCTTAGAAATGTGTAAACCCTTTCCAAGTAAATATGTTTCTGTAAAAGTGTAATTCTTAACAAAACTCATTAAGTCCTTTGATGACGATCATGTTTGTGATCATGTATCAGTCAGCTAAGAGCCCCTAACTAATGAGGGTGTAGTAAGGTGAACCTAGACTGGGTCATAGCCTGTACACCTATGTTTGTCACTACTTCTCAGTGACCCCACCATTTGCACAATCCCAGAACGTGCATGTGAATAATTCCTACTTGGAAATTTAACTGTATTAGCTATTTCTCAAATTAGAAATACAACGGAAGTAACACCTCATTTTTTTGTTATTTATTTAAAATTTGACTTTTTCCATTCACTAGCCACTTATTAACTCCCTCTTGAGCAAGCTCTAGCAAAATATCAGGAAGCCCAGGGCCATATGCAGGCTCCAAACTGTTCACAGATTTAGGGTCTGACCAGGTCACAAGCATTGTCACTTGTCACATGGAAGCTCTGTGTGCTTTGCTCTCTGCTCTTGTACAATTTGTCTGGTCAATCTCAGCCAGAAAGCCAGGACTGCCCATCCAAGGAGAACTCACTCAGGTCTTCACTGGTCAGCTCATCAATTTACTGTCACATACTGTCCCCACTAGGGAGGCTGTGGATGTATGAGTCTCCTGGGACTGCCGTAACAAAGCATCACAAACTGGGTGGCTTAAACAACAGTAATGTATTGTCTCACAGTTCTGGAGGCTGGAGGTCCAAGATCAGATGTTGGCAGTGGTGGTCCTGCTGAGGGCTGTGAGGGAGATCTGTTCCAGGCCCCTCTCCTAACTTCTGGTGGCCTTGGGCATTCTTTGGCTTTTAGATGGCACTCTCTCTGTGTCTTCACATTGTCTTCCTCCCCTCTGCATGTCTGTTTCTGTGTCCAATTTTCCCTTTTATAAGAATATGAATCCTACTGGATTAGGGCCTACCCTAGTGACACTTTGACTTGCTTACTTCTGTAAAGACACTATGTCCAACAAGTTTACACTCACGGTACTGCAGATTAAGCCTTGAACATGTTCTGCGGGAGACACAATTTAACCCATAACACTCAGTCAAAATGAACATTTGTATTCCGTCATATTCAGGCTGGTACAAACCCATCAGATCAGGCCTCTCAGACCTTGAATCTCTAGAAGCAGGAGATGTGGTCCGATTATTCCTCTCACAGAAGAACCCTTGCTTTCCAGGTACAGGAGGCTCTCAGTTAACCAGAACTCAAGTAACTGGTACTCTCAGGCAACTGGCACAAAAAAATCTTCGATTTTATGCCAGTTGCTTGAGAGTTTTGCTAGTTGTTTGGGAGTGCCAGGCACACCTATCCAGCATCTACCAATCCCCATGCGTGCAGGTTAACTGAGAGTGTACCTCTTCCTCTGAGACAGGATTTTATACTAGGCATCATGTTCATCTTTAGAACATCACAATATTTCACTCCCAAACAATAGCTGTGATTACTCAATGTACATTTCCAAAACTAAGAGGGTTACTCAAGCGACAGGATATACCTATCAACTTTTCTCAACTTTATAAATCTCTACAAAAATAGGGACAGTGGTATCTGTTTGACCACATCATAAAGTTATAAAGACCATAAAGATGGTAGAGAAAAAAGCCACAATAAATCCTAGAACTCATCTCAGGTCTAAATTCTTATTATAGAATAAGAGTCAATGTACTTTCTCTGTGGACCAGATAGTAAATATTTTAGGCTTTTTGGGTCAGGAGCCAAAATCAAGAATATTATGTAAATACTTACATAACCAGAGAGAAAATGAATATCCACAATTTTTTAGATGAAACTGAAAACATAATAACAATTGAGTACAAATTTTTGTCATACAGATCTACAAATAAGAATAAAAATTTGGGGTGGGATGGGCTAACATTTCCTTAACTAGAGTTTAAAATTACTTTCCTGTCATCAAAATTGGTTGCAAATGTTCATCTGTTAATGCTGATCTACTAAAGATTTAATTGTATGGTATGAAACTATAACACTCCTAGAACAAAAACATAGGTAATAAACTATTTGACATCAGTCTGAGTAATATTTGTTTAGATACACCCCCTTGAACAAAGGGAAAAGAAACAAATGAGATGTCATCAAATTTAAATGTTTCTGTATGATAAAGGAAACCAACAACAAAACAAAAAGACAACATACTGAATGGAAGAAGATATTTGCAAATGATACATCCAGTAAGGGTTGGTATTGAAAATACATAACAAACACATATGACTCAATAAGAAAGAAATAAACAACCCAATCAAAAATGGGCAAAGGGCATGAAAAGAAAACATATAGATGGCCAACAGACATGAAAAAATGCTCAACCTCACAAATCATCAGGAAAATGCAAATCAAAACCACAATTAGATACCACTCCACACCAGTCAGAATGGCTATTATGAAAAAATCAACAGATAAAATGTGTTGGTGAAGATGTGGAGAAAAAGGAGCCCCTGTGCACTGTTGGTATAACTGTAAATTGGTGCAGTCACTATGGAAAACAGTATGGAGATTCCTCAGAAAAACTAACAATAGATTTACCATACCACCCATCATTTCCACTGCTGAGTATTTATCCAAAGAAAACAAAAACACTAATTTGAAACATTATGTGCACCCTTATGTTCATCACAGTATTATTTACAATAGCCAAGATAGGGAAGCAACCTAGGTATCCATCGCTAGATGAATGGATACAATGTCATTCTGTATACACACACGATGGAACATTACACAGCCATAAAAAGAATGAAGTCTTGTCATTTGCAACAACATGATTGGACCTAGAGGGTATGATGCTAAGTGAAATGTCCGAGAAAGAAAAATACCATATGGTTTCACTTACATGTGGAATCTAAACAAAACAAAACAAAACAAAAGAACAAACACAACAAAAACAAAAAACAGACTCAGAAACAGGGACCAAAGAGATGAGTGCCGGAGAGGAGGGAGATGGGAGAATTGGCAAAAAAGGTAAAGGGAAATGCAGTTGGCATGGTGACAGATGGTTATTAGAATTAGTGGGGTGATCATATTGTAAGGAACAAAAATGTCAAATCACTATACCGTACACCTGAAACTAATATAAATAAACATAATATTGTGTGCCAGCTATCCTTAAATTTTTAAAATGTTGATCTGCAATAACATTTTATGTACAAAGCTGTCCGGAAACTATCCAGCCACGTAATATGAAAAATAGAGGCATTTATGGCTGGGTTTTTTCTGGGCAGCCCTCGTACCTATATGAATAGGTGATCCACGCGGGTCCCCAAATCACTGTCAGCTGACGGCCACGTCACTGACAGCTTGAGCACCCGGAGCGCCGGTGCCAGGCCAGGAGGCTCCCCAGGGAGCTTCTGCCGCAGCTCCTCACTTCGCTGTTGACCCACAAAGGCAGCGTAGAAAATACCTGCACCACGGCATGGCGGTGTCCCAACAACACTGTATTTGTAAACACCGACATAATAAATTTCATGTCATTTTTCACTTTTTTCCACGAAATATTAGTCTTCTGATTTTTTTTAAAAACCACGCAAAACATAGAAGAGCTATCCCGAAGCCCCAGAGACACAAGCACTGGGCCTGAGTTCGTCCTAGGGCTGCGGTTTGCCCGTTTCTGTTACAGAAGATCCTTTAACTGGAAAAAAACTAACCCATCAATACAGTACATTTACTTTATTCCTAAATCGAGGCGTGTTTCCTGTTAGTTACTTCTCACAGGGTGCAGGAAAGAGCCCGAGTGGGTGAGAACAGGGGACCCCGCTTTGTCTCTTCCGCATCCCCTCCCGCAGCGCCTCGCACCCCGTCCGAGGGCCTCCCCGCGGGGCCGCCGCCTCCGCGCGCCCACTGAGCTCGGCCACGCCACCCAACTCACCTTCGACCTTGGTAAGTTCTCCCACGGCTTGTGACTTCCACTCCTCCGTGACATAAACGGCACTTCACAAAGGAAGGTGCTTGTTGCCTGTATTTTTCTTTGCCTTGGGACCTAGTTAACTCCAGAGGCTGGGGGTTCCCTGCTGGGCGGGACTGGCTGCTGCCCTGTCCACCCACCGCTCTGGCCCAGAGCCTCTTGCCATGGCCTGACTGCACTGAGTCAACAGTAATGCCATCCACCGGGCGCCCAAACTCCACAGCGCAGGGAAGGGGACTGGAAGCCTGTCCTCAGGACCGACCTCCAAACTGACAAATTAGAAAAAATATTCATACTGAAAGATCTTTTTTTATCAGTTTCAGGTGTACAAAGCAACGTAGCGCTTAGGTGTTTACACCCCTCACAAAGTGTAATCCCAACACAAGCTTTAGAGAACACCAGTGCATTCCCTGCTTTGCAGCCTCCAAATACACGAACCGCTGCAGCAGAGGGGCAAGTCCAGTATCCCCCACCGCTCTTCAGTTTCCTCACTTGGCATTTCATAGAAGATATCGCAATAATTAGTATAAAAAATTGGAATTTAAAAGCCTGATATATGAGAAGCGTCCACAGCAGTAACCGAGATTGTGAAGCTTGTCGAAGGAGGGGCTTAAAGCACAGACCATTATGTTTTCGTTCTGGCCGGCTTCTATGGGAGATTAATGAAACACTCCACGATGTGGTAAGAACAGGTGACATCACCACGCCTTGGGTGGGGGAATCTGCTTGGCACAGGCACTCCGTCTTGCCACACCCCGAAGGTGTGGCGGAACAGGAGTATCACCACACCTATGACGTGTGACGGCTCTGTGAAAACCAAACACTTCCAAAGGAGAGGGAGAGAAATCAATAGACACACCTCAGAAAGTGATACCAGAAAATCATGTGATCCTGGGGGGATTTTTTTACTGCAAGTGAAAAAACACAAAAGGGGTCACTTCTTTGAATGTAGGGGGCCGCCTTGCTAGGGTTAACTTGTAAATTCCACAGCCTTGTGTTTTGGGGGTGGGTTGGGATCCGTGTCTTCTCTGGTCAGTCTCTATATAGCACATTTCCCAAGTTACTGGAGCTTCTAAACACTGTAAGGGTTTGGAGACTGAACTGAAAATTTAATTAGCATTATGCAAACTGTGGGCTTCTGGTATTTCTAGTAAGCTCTGTGAGCTGTCAAGCAAACCTGCCAAGTTTTGTTGAGCCTGAAAAGGCCTGGAAACACTAATTTAAGAAAGCGGCTGGCTGGGACAACAAGAAGTACTAATTCTCTCACCAGCTGAAAGTAAAATGCTTTGGCTGGGGAAGGTCACTTCCTTTTGTGAGAAAACAACTGGACCCTAAGGAGGTCAGCTTTGGAAAAAGGTCAAGGTAGAATGAACATGGTTGAGAACAGACTGTAGGACCACAGAGACTTGGATGTAGGTGCAAGGCATCAAACGCAGATCTTCACCTGCAACAGGCCCCCCTTTTTCAAACGAGAGAAGATGTCTCCAGACTCTAAGAAGTCAGTGCCAATAGCCTACTTTCCTCAGGGAAGTTGGGGGGTGTCAAGGCTTCCATGTAAGTTTCTGGAAACAAAAATACATTATCTTCCTTGGGAAAGCCTTTGGCTTTCACACCGCTTTGATTTTATTTGTAGTTTATATGTAGTTCTTTAAAAACATGACACCTCACTTTCTCCTTCTTTTTGTTCCACCTTATTTCTTAGACAACTGACTAGCTATCGTGAAGAACCTATTATTGCAATAAGTATTTTCAAAGATCTTACACAACTGGTATTTAACAACCTGTTTTTAGCAAAGAAAGGAATGAAAAAACAAAGCAAACTAATTGAGCATTCTATGCATGCCAGTGAAAGTATGTTACATTCATTGTCTCATTACCCTGAAAAGAGATATTTTCTGTTAATTTTAGAATTGCTACACATCTGAAATATTCTTAAATTTCAAAGGACTGAAGAGTAAATGAATAATTGAGAGAAAGGTTGGTCAGAAGGGAATGTCCTCTGGCTCAAGTATGGCTGGATAGAGGTTTCACTGCTGTCCTGATAAGCATGTAGGTAGATAATGGAAGGAGTAGGGGTCTTAATTCAGTCTTCAAAAAATAATTATCTAATTCTCTGCATTCCCTACCTCCCTGCCATGTGCTACCACTAGTGAGTCTCTTATTAAAAGCAAAATGGAGGATAATAAAAAGGAGGATCTGTTCATTTTTTACCTTTCTGAGGAGCCCATTACTTGACCTCAAATTCTACCTAACGTATACTGTTGATTGGTTATCACTGCATTTTCCAATCATTCATTTATTCAGCTATTATTTATTGTCTATTATGTGCCAGATATTGAGGTACATGCACCTAAAGAAGTCTGCTGTCAATTCCCTTATAGAAAATCAGTGTCCGAAGTCAGGTAGAAGAGTTTTTAGCATAGAAGAAAATTTCAGCTGGTTACAGAAATGACAGAAAACAAATAAGACCAACTGTTCCCATTTAGAGATGGAGGAGGGTAGGGAGGCCCTCTGAGTCAATGGTGCCTCATGCACAGGGACTTTTACTGAGCACAGAATCCTCCATGAGAAGTGAAGGAGTTCTCAAGGCTGCTGTTCATGGCACGGAGGCAGCTCAGAGGTTCAGGGAAGGAACAAGGACAAGGAAACTCATAATCACACTGAAAGGAGCATGGCATGTACTCAAGCAATTACAGATACCAGAATCACACCAGAGTGGTATGAATCACACCACTGCTGCCTTGGACAAGTAACTTCAACTCTACAAAGCTCTGTTTCCTTATCTGAATATTAGGAATAATGTTTTTTGTCATTAGCATTAAATGAAATGACATATATAAAGCCTCTGGGACATTCTAGATATCCAATAAGCAGTAGTTACATTCATTATTTTTAAGTGTGGTGGGCTGAGCACTACAATAGAAGAAAACACCAAAAGAAGACATCTTTCAGTCTTCTCTGGGGAAATCTAGAGGTTTCAGTGGTATGCAACCTTGAAGAATGAGAAGGAGATCCTCCAGTGGTCATGGAAGGAGGGTAGAAGAAACCACGTGGGTGAAACATGTCTAGTGCCTATGTGTGGCTGGAACAGAGAGGACAGAACGTATTAGGGAAGGATGTGAGAGAAGAGGGAGGGCTCAGGGCCAAGCCATGCAGAGATGCACGCCGGGTACAGGAGCTACATCTTCCATGAATACAAGATGGAGATGGATTGTAAGCTGGAGCCCACAAGGATCAGGTAATAACAGCTAACACTTATACAGTCAACACTTAATTAGAATTTCCTATGTACCAGACACTATTTTAAGCACTTTACATATATTAACTGAATCCCCACATAACTCTTTGAAATGACTACTAAGAACACTAAGCCACAGAGAGTTAATAAGCTGTCCCAAGGACCTATCATACTAAAATGGCTCAAATGCGTATATAGATGGCAGATAAGGCTGAGAGAGAGGAAGCGTGGAAAGAAGACAAATTAGAAACAAGAAGGCAATAGAAATGAGTTAGTAGGGACTATTCAGATAGGAGAGGGCACCAGAACTAAGGCAGCAGGGACGCAAAAGGAGAGGACACACTTTAGTGTGCAATCCAGAGTATAGGGGAGGGTCTAGGGACCAGCTGGATATGGAGACAAGTTGTTCCTTTGGGAAAAAGTCCTGTGAATTCTATTACTCTTTTAGAGATATTTCTATACCTTTGTCCTTTTTAAAGGAGGTGGTGCTACAAGAATGAGAGCTTGCACTTTCACCAATATCCATTCAGCTGTGCCTACCCTACCTTAAATCTAAACACTCAGGGTATTAAGACTTCAAAAAAAAAGGGAAAAACACAATTCAACCTGGTGTTTTAGTTTTCACCTTGAAATGGGGTATTTACTCTTCATCTAACAATAGACATGTTGTTTCTATCTTCTAGGAGTTTCGCTTTGATGTGTCAAAGGAAATGCCATGAACTCAAGAGGATAGTCATCACTGCATGAGTACATGATAAACAGCAGGTGTGGCCAAAGCTTTAGGAGCAGTGCCAGTCCTCCTATTTCACTTTTAGGGATAAAAAGATGAGTATTTTAAGTGCTTTGGTTTTTAGAAGTCAAAGACAGTTTCTAGAAGAGTTGCAAATAGAAATTCAACACTTCAGTGTGAAGCTTCATCACAGAGAGGTGCCTCTCAATGTCCTGACGATCATGATTAGGAAGCCGAAACCAGCACGCTCTTCTTTGCATCACTTGGGTGAAGCAGGTGGGAGGCAGATGTACTGCCTGAACACCTGGGTAGGTGGAAGGCAGCTCTTCAGTTTAAACATGAAGCAATGACCTTCCCTTTCAGATTCTTATAAACGAAATTGTATCCTAGACATAAGTAAAAAGATGACCTGCAATAGCCAGCTCCAGGAACCAGAAAGACAATAGCAATAATTCTTTACATTCTCATTGTTTCTGTATCCTTCCCGCAGTGGTATCTTCACAGAGTGAAACGACTGTGTGCATATTCTTGTCCCTATTGGATAGCTAAGGGGTCTGAGGCTTAGAGAGCTGTCTTGCCCAAGATGGCAGCATGATGGAGGCAGAGTGGACAGGTCCGGCTGCAAGCCTAGTTCCTTTACTACCATACCATGATGAAGTGGACTGTGGTGGCTTTGGTTCTTCTAACAATAGAATCCTTTCTTTCTGACAATAGAAACTTATTATTCCTGGGGGACCTAATCCCTTACTTACGAATGGACATACAATCTAGGATGTAGATCTCCTCTGTCTGGTTAAAGGACAGACAGCTGATCCAAGCTGGCCCACTTCCTGTTCTCCCAGTCCTCCTCATCTTTCTTTCTTGGTGAAAGATGCTCTCTGTCTGCTGAGGTCATGAAGCTGGTAGGGTAGGAGTCTTAAACGGTCTCTGGTCATCATACTCACCCAGGGAGAACAGCTTTTCAAAGAGATGGTGCTGGAAATGAATCACTGTTAAGCCTCTGATTCCAGCCCTGTTAGAATCTAACCCTACCCTTGGACTGTTCATTTACATCAGCTAATAAATCTAATTGGTTCATTTGGTTTGATCACTTTCAACTAAAAGGCCAGACCAACAGATGCCCAATGGAAATAATAAACCTCAACGTGAGTGGCTCACAGCCACTTCCTAAACACACCATCTGGTACCTCACCCTCAAGTTCCACTCCCAGGGTCATCCTCAGTGATGGGTGACCCATGCTTTGAGTGGCCAACAATCCAGTTATTTCATGGAACACGACTCCATTCCTTTCTATGACCAGAGTGGTTCCTTAGTTCCTCTGTCGTGGATTCTTAAAAAGCATGCCTTGGATCAAGTCAGTGCCTGAGGTGTGAGTTCCTAGGAGCCCCTTAGGTCTGTGAGGTGGAAAGGAAGAGTAGGGTGGAGATGTGATTAGCGGTGCACAGTGATATTCATAGAACGAGAGGGAGAGGGTGGGTTCTGTTCATCTTACCTGTTTGTACTCTTTCTAATGGCTTTCAGGCCACCAAGTCAAAAAGCAGAATTGTTCACAAGACCTCCATTACCCAGGAATGCCCACAAAGATTTGCCTATTAGATCCTTGAGCCCAGAGGTCTTACCCACGCTCCTAGCATGAAGGCTAGCTCAGCAAAGATCGTGACAAACTCTGTGCTCCTTTGCATCCTTCCCAAAGCTAAACTGAGATAGTGACAGACCTAAGTACGTTTGCTTTTCCTATTCTACTAAATATGTTTCGTTTCAAAAGAAATGTCTATGTAAACACAATAACAAAACCTAATATGCACATAATGAAGTTGAAAGGAAACTGTGCCCTGCTTCACTACTACAGCTTACAAACTATTTCTTTGAAAACTGTAGCTATTTTAAGGCATGAATTCCAGCCCCCAAACAAAAACAAATATCTTTCATGTCTTTAACTAATGGCTGTATGAAGTTTGAGCAAAGGCTGTCTTGCTGCCCCTCAAGAATAAGCACACCGCAGTGATGTCTTGCTATTGATGGATGTGCTTTTTGACTTGCATGATCTGGCCTCAACAGCATTTCTGACATATTGTTGTTTGTTTTATTCAGGATTAGCAGAAAATTTCTGTGGGTGTTTTACGTCAGTGAAGTAGGAAGCACTGAAAAATTGTACCCGCCTGGCGGATATTTCTGGAAAGAGAACTCTAAATTATTAGAACAAGGGAGCGGGGAGGGGCGGGGTGTCCAGGAAAGAAAAGAATGAGTAAGAATCAAGAAAGCCCCACCAGGAAAGTCCCACATGGAAAACCAAATTGATGGCAAATGAGATTTCTTGCATGAAGCAGCATTCAGCTCTGCCGGACGAGGAAATAAAAGTTCTCATTGTCTCAGAGGGAGTGAAAAAGTGTGGATCTCATCTCAGTGTCTACCAATTTGTGGAACTGAACTTTGGCAAACAACAGTGAGAGTCGTGACAAAGCAGGAGAATTTCCCTTTCAATAAACTACAGATCTGTGTGTAATTGGATGGAGGAGGCTAGTAGAGTTTAGTCTGGAAACCACTGGTATGAACTCTGAGATTTTTTCAGAGTCCAGAGAAATCTAACAGTCACAGAAATGATGTCTAACCCACATGTCTTTCTTTTTAAGGCACAAGAAAAAAATTAACGCTGCAATATAAGAATGGGCAAAGACTGTGAATACACACTTTGCGAAAAAAGAAATATAAATGCCAAGACTCAAAGAAAGCAAAAACAAAATCAAAACCCTGATCTCATATAATCAAGAGATGCAATATAAAAAATGAGGCCCTATTTTTTAATCTATCAAATGAATAAAAGAATTTTTATGTGATGATCTCATCCTTGACAGGGTATCAAGAGACAGGGACACTTATCTACTGATGCAATTAATAGTACCATTATGGAAAGTAATTTGCCAGTATTTTTTTTTACTAGGTGTGCCCTTTGACCCCAATAAGCTTACTTCTAGGAATTAATTCTAAGGAATATTATGAGAAGCACACAAGTATTTACATTCTTTGTAGCCCTGTTTAAATGTTGGAAATTGGGAAATAACTCAAATGTCTAACAATAGAAGGGGTAAATTAATTAAAGTTTACTCACATAACCAAATATAAAAATACATAAAAGCATTTTTTCTAAAATGCTTAGGATTATGGGGAAAATGCTTAATATAATAATAAGAAAAATCCAATTCTATGGTTGTATTTAACATATGATCTATCATTTATATAATGTAAACATATATTACATATTCTATAGTATATAGTAAATATAGTATATGTTATCTATAGTAAATATTTATACATAGCAAAAATATGGGAGAATATAAAAATTATTCATGGTAGTCATGTGTGATGAAACTATAAATTATTTAGATACATATTTAAGTTACCGAAATTTTTTAAATATTTGAGATATGAGAAACATAAAAAAAAAAAAAAAAAGGTACACCTTTGATGTCCTAAGGAATGTTTCTAAGATAGTTAAGTAGCCAGAGAGACAGGTTATAATTAGGCAAAACATTTACTCTTAAAACTTTATTGCATTTATTTTATAAAAAGCAAAGTAGAAGAGTGGTACAAAATAGTGAAAAGGGTATTGGAATCACAAATATGTTATCTGCCTTATAAAATATGATCTGTTATATAATAGGTATGTATGTGATATACACATATTACATATATCCCAAAAAACAGTTTGACTTCTTAATAATAGTAAGAAGATGTGTCAGAAGCACGTAAGTTAGAGATATATAAAAGGCAACTTTGGAATAAGACAAAAGTGAAAGTTTATAGTACCAGCAACATGCATGGAGTGTGTTTGGGTGAGCACTATATTTAACTCTGAGGTTCTTAGAAATCAAGCCAAATGAGGAAACATAATGAGTTACCCAGTTTTAATTATCTGATGAAAGGAAGTACACAAGTTTATCTGGAAAGACTGACTTCTTTTTCCTATTGACTTCTAGTAGAAATTTGCTCTGTGTGCCTTTATATAAGAAATGTTGCACAGTAAAATATACATTGATCTTTGATAAAAGTCAAGGACATTGCATTAAACTAAAGTTCAGTGAATATTACTATAGGGAGTCAAGCTAATCTAGCCTTGGTATGGTGCTTTCTGGTGAGCTGGCTCCATGCAGGAATAAAAAAATTTCAGAAAGGACTCAAACTGGCTGTCACAGGCTGAATTTGATTCACAGGGTGTTTTATAAGAATTTTAATTCATTGCCAACATTAAAAAATCAGATTTTACATAAAAATCCAGCTTTGGAGTTTCTCTTAAAAGGCTGAGATATTTGGCAAACTGAATCACTTTCTTCATACCTATTGGCAGGCCTTGAGCAGCCACTAACATGGGAAGGGTCATTTGTGCATCATGATCTCGGTTAGGAGGCTTCCTTTTGGCTGGCCTGGCCACTGGTGACTTGTGCATGTGTCAGGTAAGATCTAGAAGACCAAACAGTTATCATGCCCTTTGGATTATATCTCTTGAATATAAATTGTTTCAAGTTGTCTAAATCTAGAGAGCAGTCAATTTAACATTGAGCTTCAGAAGGTGCATTAAAAGGAAACATAATTGAGGGGAGTTCCCTGGTGGTGTAGTGGCTTAAGGCTTCGGTGCTGGCGCTGTCAGCGCTGCGACCTGGGTTCGATTCCCAGCCAGGGAGCTACCCACATACCAAAAAGCAAAAAAAATAAATAAATAAATAAAAGGAAACATAATCGAGTCCATAAATCAAAAAATGTTCATGAAATAGCATGCTTGGAGCTGTGATCCGATAGAGACAGGCACCCATGAAGTGATTGCCTTAAAGAAGTCGTGTGTTTAGGTCTGAGGGGCTTTGGAATTTCCACTCCTCTGAAGACCAAGATGCCTGGCACACAAGCAAGCACGGCCTGTCCCTCTGCATACTCCTTTTCCTCCTCTCTCCTGCCACACTGTTCGGACTCTTCCCAGCACTGCTATGAGGCATTGGTCTGAGTTTTCCCAGTAGTGGTTTCCCAACTTTGCACTGGCCCACAGCCACTCTCCCCAGTTTGTCCATTCTGCCCCCCACACCTGGTGATTCATGCTGTAAACTTGTGAAAAGACAAGTGGGAATTCAGAGTTCAATTTCTTGTGGCACAGAAATGAGAGATGTTAGCTAATCAATACATGCCCTTGACCTTCTCAGCCAATGTTATAACCAACGTAGTTGAGAGGCCTCCAGCATATTTGTCTACTGGATCATCTTTAGTAGTAGAAAGAAAAAGAATTTTTCTTTAGTCAGCAGTCTGTGGCAGAGAGTGTTAGTTGCACGGTCCGTAGCCTTCCCTGTCTTCTTTCTTACTCATGGTTTTGTGGGTCATAAATTTGAGAAGGCCTCAGCTGAGAAGTTCTTCCTTGGAATTTCTCATGCAGATGTTGGCTAGAGTTGCCGTCATCTGAAGACTGGACATCCAAGACAGCTCATTCTTGTGGCTAAGGGTTGGCCGTTGTCTGAGAGCTCAGCTAGAGCTGTTGAATAGAGAATTTACATGTAGCCTGTTCAGAATGGCAGCATCAGAATGGCAGCTTCTTCCATGGCAGCTGTCCCCAGAGTGAGCACCCCAAATGAACCAGCAGAAGATCCATGACCTTTTCTAACCAACCTGTAGAAGTTACAAAGCATCACTTTCACCATTTTTTTATGGGTTGAAGCAATCCCAAGTATGCCCTGATTTAAGCAGGTAGAACACAAGCCTCACTTCTCAATGGAAGGAGGGTTAAAGGATTTGCAGATAAGTTTAAAATCGTCTGCAGAATGTAATGCATTAGCATGCTGTACTTCACAAAAATAGGTCAGCTTTCATAAAGTCACATGCTGTCCAAATCAGCCATTTATTTCAATACAAGAAGGATTCATTCTGAATTTGCCAATTTTATGAAAGACTGTGAGTGAAAGGCTTCATTTTCTGCCACCTTTTTCTCTGTCATTTTTTTTTTAACTGTAGAGAAATATGTTTCCTTCTCAGGCTGGCCCAGGTTTCTCTATTCATATCCCCCACCCCCTTTCTCTCCCACTCTCAACCCACCTTCCCTCTACCTCTCACTTTCTCCCTCTCTTCCCACAACAACTAGATTTTTTTGCTCCACATCTCCATACACACACAACTTAGTTCAGACATGGTCACCCTACTGTTACCCAATGGTGACTAAGGACATTCTCTAGATGGCAGTTTCAAATTCCTGGACCCAAGAATATTATTTATTTTATTTTATTTTATTTTATTGAGTTCTCTTTCCATCACCTTATCAAGAATATAATTGATCTAGAAGGAAAAGACATATGTACTGTTCAGCCAGACCTATTAAAGCAGAATCCTTGAGAAAGGGCATGAAAATTTAGGAAAGTCAATCTTTAATACTTGAGTAGCAGAAAAACAATTAATCAATGATATATTACTTGGGTTCTAGTAATACCTTTCCCAAATCAGCATCCATGTCACTATCTATCTATTACATTCAACAAAACTCTTTTGATTTGTATCCATCCTGTATCCTGCCCTCTGTATCTACATCTGTGGTCTCCGTAAGTAGTGATGCTTAAATTTCCTTGTTTCCTTTACTTGCACACTTCACTAATTCTTGTCACAAGCTCCCAAATCTAACTTACCAAAACACAACATTTCTGGTTATGCAAAACTAATTGCAAACATTGTTAATTCCAAAAACATAATTTCCACAAATGGTCAGACTGACGGCTGGACTCAGCTATTCTTGAACATAAGGCAGAATCATGCTCTCCAGGGCCCAGCCTCCTTGTGCCCACACTTCTGCTATTGGCCATGTGAACTCACAGGTGTCTCCCTTGTGACAAAACCATCGCTGGCCATTTCCTTACATTAAAATTTTTGTATTTCTTTTTAAAGAGCAATATAGAAGATAAAAATGAATCTAACTTGTGTAACTTTAACATTACCAACATGACACCACCCCAGGCTTGTGTAGCTAGGTCACCTAGTCATGGAATTTCACAGGATTTAGGAGCTTGGTTTTATGAACATTATTATATTGGTGCTTAAGAAATACTCAGATGAATCCTTTACTGCCTCCCCCAAATAAAAAAATGTTGATGCAGGTCATCCACAATTATAAATGAAAAGTGTGTTGCAGGAGCAGTCGTGCCCCAGGTATGGGTACATATGGCTTTCAGTGGGACAGGGGGAGTAGGAGAAAGAACTTGCAGCTATCCTGTGCCTGCTCCCTTCCTAATGAGAAAAGGAGGAGACCACATCAGAATACTGAGGATTTCAAAATGACCCTCTATGTTCAATGGCTCCATTCCCTCCCTTCCACCCTCTTCAACCCATTCCTATTGGTCGCTCATCAGCACCCTGTAAGAAACCTCTCATAATCAGCAGTAACTTCTATACTGCCAAACCTCATGCTTAATCTTCAGCCTTCTTCTGACTTGTCCTCTCAGCAGCATTTGCCATGGTTGATCCCTCTTTTCTTCTCTATCTTTTTAACTTGGCTTCCAGGGCAGCTTCTCTTTTGATCTCCCCCATCTCACTGGCCACCCTTATTAAATCCCTTTGCCATGCTTCCTAAAATTCAGTTTTCACCTACCTTGTTTTCCACCCACAGTCACTCCTTCAATGAGATCTTTTAGTCCCATACACTATCTATAACTTATGGCTCCCAATTTTTGTATTTCCAACTTTGACCTCCAGTTCAGATTCACATGTCTATCTTCCAACTAGACATTTCCACCTGTTCATCTAACAGAAGCTCCGAACTTACTGGGCATTTGATTTTCCCCTCTTCCCCTAAATAAAGCTTGTACATCCTTCAGTCTTTTCCCTCTTAGCAAATGGCAACTCTATTACTACCGTTCCAGTTGCTTAAACCAAAGCCTTCAAGTATCTTTGCCTTCACTCCTTCTAGCACATCTCATATCTAATACTTCAGCAAATCCTGAAGGCCTCGTCTTCAAAATACACCCAGAATCCAACCACTTCTCACCTCTCACCACTATAAACCCTAATCCAATCCACTGTATTCTCAGGTCATTGCAACACCTCCTAATGGCTTCCTTTGCTTCCATTTTTGCCTCCAACATCGTCTTCTCACACAGTAGTCAGAGGGAACTGTTTAAAACATGTCAGAGGCATCCTCTGTTCAAAATCTTAGAGGGCTTTCCATTTCATTCAGAGGGAATGAGCTGGTGCTGGCTACATCTTCCTGTCTCAGCTGGGCCACCACAGTAGCCTTCTGTTTCTCTGCTCCCCATCCTGCTCTGAGCTTATTTGTCTCCTTTCTATTTCTCATATACACTAAGCCTACCCTTTCATACTGGCCTTTTGCACTTTCTGTTTCCTCTGCTTAGAAAAATCTTTCCTCAGATAATCCATGTGACTCATACCCTCTGCACCTTAGGTTTTTGCTCTAACATTATATAGTCAGAGGGACCTTCCTTGACCACCCTAAAAAGCAGACCCTGCCCTATTCACTTTATTCTCTTAACCCACTTTATTTTTTCTCTTAGCACATTAGAACATTAAACATGCTTTAAGTGTTCATTTGTTCATTGGCTATTTGCCTCTGTAAGAATGTAAACTCCATAAAGGCAAGGACTTCATTTTAATTACTGGTTTGGTCTCAGTGCACGGAAGTATCTGAGTGACAGTAAATATTTGCTGGATGGCTGAATGAAGGAATGAATTGGTCCTGTACTCAATGTACAACTCATAGTAGGCAAGAAAAATTTTTTAAAAGTTAAAGAAGTAGATCAAATTTAAATGAATTAGATGAAAACATGATAGTTAAAAAAATCAATGAAATAGGTTAATTGTCTAGTTGATGCCATTAAAAACTCACTCCCCTGCTAAAACCCATCAGCAGGCTATGTCACTTGGAATATGCTGCTAGGCCAGTTTTTCTCCTGTGTGACCTGAATGACTCAAAGTGCTAATGACAATGTTGGCTTTATGTCCCAGGAACTCTACTTAGAAGTCTAGAATCAACTTTCAACTTCATTCAAGTGCATCTTGCTCAACTTGGTGAACCTGAAACTGTTCATTCCTTGAACAAGATTGTTACTGTATATTTTGCCATCTACTTATTGTGTGACTAATTTGAATTTTAACATTTTTAAGTGAAAATGCTTTGATGCTAAACAAAACCATTTGAAGACTTTCAAATGTTATATACAATATTTTTTGGGAAAAATAGGCAACTTAAGACTTGCTAATCATAAACTAAATATATATGAATTTAATTGAGTGTCAAGAGTCTACACCTATTATTCAAGCATAAGAAAATTACACCAAACAGTATTGTGGCATGCTTTTTAAATTTGTTCCCCATATATTAATGAACCATATCATATGTTAAGCTTCTAATGCATAAAAAGCCCCCCCACACCTCGACCATATAAAGTGAAATGAACAGTGGTGAGGTGATAATTTTATTCTTATTACTTATTACATTATTATTATTTGTTTTAGAAAAATATTTTTAATGGGCTTTGCTGCTATCTTCACAATCAACTTAGAAATCCATCTTGGTATTAAATGCCAAGAGATTAAATGGTCCTTTTGGATAAAAGACCCAAAGAATTAGTATTTCTAAAGATTTTCAGAGAAACAAAAAGAGAACAAAGAAAGAAAATGGCTTATGCTGTATAATCAAGAAAATAAAAAAGGGCCTGAATGCCTTGGAAGGTGGAATAGAATTGCACACAAACTGTCCCTTTGTGTGAGTTTTTGCCTTGCCTTAGAGAAGATGTTCAGCTTGTTCAAGTCTCACCTCTGGAGGTAAGGAAAGTGGGTGAGGAGCTTGGGATACCCAGGTAAACTTCCCAAGGTAGTTTTCAATTTCTCCCAACCTGAGATACTGGTTTGCCACTTCCTGGAACATTTGCTTTCAGGTCTATAAAAATCAGGCCATGCCCGCAACCTGGAGCCAAGAACTGACATAATACAGAATGCTATATTAAGTTCCTCAACAACGTTAAGAAAAAGTGTAGCCTCCCATATGATTATTTTAAAGGGTGACATCTATCTAATGACACTCAATTCTCTGGGTGGGTCTGAAATTCTCCTTAGGCAAAATCAATTAACTTTTTTATTCACTGATGGTATCAGTGCATCATTCCAGAATCTCTCCTACTTAGTCATAGTATCTGATATCTGAAAGGCTCACCAAAGCCAATCCTATTCAATCCACAAGGAGAAAATGATTACCTATAATGTAGTGTGCTGGATACTTGGCTCTTAAATCTTGAGAAATGAGTAGGAGGTGACCTGTCAATAAGGTTCTAGAAGTTGAGGAGGAAGACACAAAGGGGAAGATCATCTGAACTGTGCTGTCCAATATTGCAGCTGCTAGCCACTTGTGGATATTTAAGGTGAATAGAAATCAGTAAAATTAAAATTTTAGTTTCTCAGTCACACCTGCACATTTCAAGGCCTTAATATCTACACATGGCTAGTGTTTAACATATTAGATGTCACTGCAGAAAGTTCTATTGGAGAGCACTGGCTCTGAACAAAAAGAAGAGTGAAAGCACAGAGCCCTAGGAGCAGATGTTGGGGAAATAACTGCAGGTGGGTAAGTGCAGCTGCAGGGCAGGTACCAGAGAAAGGTACCCAGGTGACGAGGCAGGGGGCCCTGGCCAGGGCGGACAGACCACGGAGTTCCTTGGCTGGTATTATTATACAAAATGTAGGAGGAACTCAGTTCTGGCAAGGTCTGCCTCTCATTATCAACCAGTCACTACGGCATTGAAAAGCTGCATGGCCAAAACGTTTAAACAAGCGTCCTTAGTTCACAATTGTGTTTATGAAACCATATGTCTTCTGGTAATGATGGCAACTCACCACATCATGAAATCATTATTTTTCTTTGAAAAAAGGAGATTGATTTTTTTAAAATTTGGGCATCTTATCCCTCTTTTTATTTTTTTTACATATAAAAAAATCTGTGTAACATTTTGCACTTACAAAAACTGGGTTTTTATAGTTTCTTGGGTCTACAAGACATAGATTTGGGGCTCTAAAGAACACATGATCATGCTATTAAGAATTCAAGAATGAGGAGAACTGATTCTGGGTGATGAACACATAATGTAACACATAGATGATGTATTGGAGAATTTTACATGGAATCTATGTAATTTTTACTAATCAATGTCACCTCAAAAAATTTAACAATAAAAAAAGAGAATTCAAGAATGATTATACTTGTGGGTAAACTTCATCCAACATCACCAAGAATTCTCCTCAAACAATTAAAGATCAAAATGAGACTTTAAATATAATATAGATAATTTAGAAATATGTAGGACTTCATTAGTCATTTAGGATTCCCTCTCCTGTAATCCTTGCCCTTCTTAGCAGACCATGTGGGCACAAAGGAAATGGGGTCAAATATCCATCTCTTAGCTATGTGACCTTGGTTCTAGCTCTTTAATCTCTTCAAATATAACGGGTGTTAAAACTCCTCTGGCAGAGACTACATAAGTTATTATATGGAGAGCACTTACCACAAAAGATTGCGGTGTGTTTGTTAGGGAAGGTTGTGAGGATGGGGGTGGCTGTTCTCCAAGCCATGTAAATACCTGATGATGCTACAAGTTTGTTGTGTTTTCTTAGAGGAGCTGAAGACTCTACCAACATGCACATCAAATATTATGGAGTAATAAAACCATACACACAAAATAATAAATAACACATATTTATACCACATACAAGACCCAGCACCTACAAGGCTTCCATAGATGTTTTTTTATCATGTAGATTCCCAAACTTTCTCATTCACAGTATGCTTAATGACTCAGTAATTTTACTTCAGGGGCCCTTAGCAAAAATACATACCTAACATTTTTATTTATTAAGTAATTAGGACTAAACAACATATTACAGTGATTCATGCACTGTTTAACAGATGTTACTGTGCTTCCTAAGAAAATTTAAAATAAACTACAGGGCACCTTGATGACTTCATTGTAGCACCCCAGGAAACTTGGGAACCATTAGGTTAGCATTTTTTACACTTCACAAAACATTTTCACATCTATCAGCTCACTTATCTTCACCAGAAATACTACGAGATCCTATGCAGATGAAAAAAACAGACTACAAGGAAGTCCATTCAAGATTTTGTGGATAGGAAATTGCAAGTCAAGACTCAAGTTTATTGAGTTCTGACTGCAAGCAGAGCTTCCTCTCTGTCTGTGTGCTGTTTCGTCCCCCACTAAGAATGTCTATTGCATCTTTTATTAATCTGTTGTTTTCCACTATTGTTTCCACAAAAACTTAGTAAACTGAGATACACAAGAAATATTTCCAGGTCAGGATGCTTCTTTGCAAATTATATTATAATTCCTCAACTAGATAAAGTGAATTTCAAAATATTAACTGCAATAAGTATATTTTTACCAAGAAAAAAAGAATTGCATCAGATGTATGCATGTTTCACAATAAAGCAATGTACAAGGTTGCAGATGAAATAGTAGAAAAGTTGCCATGCAAATTACAGAATAAAAAAAAAAATAGCTAATAGTTACTGAAAGATTAACATATTGCCAAGTACCTTACCAAATAATTTACAGAGATTAAACCTTTTCAATGTCTCTATAGTGTAGGTGTGATTATTATCCACATTTTTTTAAATTCATTTTTATTGTTAGACTTATTGGGGTGACATCTGTTAGCAAGGATTACACAGGTTTCAGGCATACAATTCTACAGTGCATTGTCAGCTTGTTGTATAATAAGTTCACCACCCAGTGTGACTTCTCTTTCCATCACCTTATATTTAGCTTCCCCCCTCCTCTCCCACCCCCTCCCCTTTCTCCCCTCCCTACATTTTTTTATTATACACATTTTTAAAGGTGAGAAACTTGAGGATCAGAGGAAGTAATTTAATCAATATACAACTAAAAAAGATCTAGCATCGCCAAACAATATTTAAAAAGAAAAGTTGGAGGACACGCACAACTCAATTTCAAGATTTACCATAAAGTTACAATAATCAAGGCAGTGTGACATGGGCAAAAGGACAGACATACGCAGATAATGGAATAGGACAGAGTCCATTAGCAGATCCATTGAGGGGATCACTTCATTTTCAACAAAGGTGCCAAGGGAATTAAATGGAGAAAGTTTAGTTTTTTCAACAAATGGTGATGGAACATCCATATATGAAAAAAAAAAAAGAACCCCAACCCATACCTAGCACCACAAACAAAACTTAAACTCATAATGAATGATAGATCTAAATGAAAAATCTACAACTATAAAGTTCCAGGGGGAAAAATAAGAGAAAACTTTAGAACAGGCGAAGATATTTTAGCGAGGCCACAAAAAGCAAGATCCATTAACAAAAGAAAAAGTAATAAATTGGACTTCATCAAAATTTAAAAGACACTTTAAAAAATTAAAAAACAGACCACACAGTGGGAGAAAATATTGGTAACATATATCTGATAAAGAACTTGCATCCAGAATTTATAAGTTACTCAAAACTCAGTAAGAAAACAAACAACCCCATTTAAAATTATGCAAAAGGTTTGAACAGACACACTGGGCCCTGCCTTTGGAATCCACATTTTGGGATGCTTCTTTTCTGGAACCCAGCCACCATGATCTTGGGAAGTTTAAGAAGCTGCTCGGAGAACACAAGTACAAAAGAACCCTCTCCCCCTCTTCCTGTGACCTTCAGGCCAGTCGTGGCAGTGAACCAGAGCTGACCATGCAGACAACATCAGTGCCTGAATGCAGTTTTGAAATTTCTTGGTCTCAAGACCACTTTTCACTCTTAAAAATTATTAATGATGTCATCAGGTTTTGTTCAGATCAGTTATATCTAGTGATACTTACTTTATTAGAAATTAAAACTGAAAATTTTAAATATATATTAATTCACTAAAAATAAAACTATTACATGTTAATATTAATAGTAACATAGTTTATTAATATTTTAATCTTTTCCATGTTAATTTTAGCACCAACTATATTTCAAAAAAAATAAATAAGCTTAATGAGGAAATAGGATTGTTTCAACTTTTTTGCAAATCTCTTTAAAGCCTGGCTTAGTAGAAGACAGCAAGTTTCTCATATCCACTTCGGCATTCAATTTGGTTGTGATGTCACCTATCAGGTAGCCCCTGGAAAACTCTACTGTATACTCATGGGAGAGTGACTGTCAAAAAAGCAATAAAGTGTTAACATTGATATGTAATTAGCTTTGATTCTGTGGAACAATTTACTTTGCGAACCAAAGAATGCCCTAAAAGATGGCAACAGAATCACCTCTAGGAAGGAACCTAGGTCCCTAAATGGCTGCATAGCGCACAGCTCTCTGTCAACCTGGACCACTCACCAACGAGTATATTAAAGAATACCCTGGTGTCTCCGTTATAGGAGGATACTCCCACTATGGTCTCAGGAGAAGGGACTCTGCTATCTCTCAAAATACTTTACCTCCTTAGCTAGCCTGCAACCCAGATTCACCTCCTACTCTCTCACTGCCTGATTCTGCTTAACTTCCAATGACCACCCTACAGCCAGAAAGAGCTCCTCTCCACCACAGGACCCACTCCAAGCTTCTTCATGCCTCAGAGTCTAGATTGACTACATCCCTAGCTCAGATAGAGGAAGTATCCACACCCTCGTCTCAAACTAAAACCATTTTCTCTGAGATTTCATCTTCAGCCTCAATATTAAACCCTCCTCAGTGTTTCCGACAGAGGACATAAGTCTTTCTTCTTAAGAAAAGCATCAATGTGTCCTGGCCCAGCAGCCTGGAAAAGACGTTCACTTAACAAATCGTATTGTTTTATCACTCCACGTATGAGTTACACGGTTTCTACCAGTCACCTTGTAAAATATCCACAAAGGTAAGTAGTAACAGCATTGACAAGGGCTCAATTAGTGATACAGACAATTTATTCTGTGCTATCAGACAACAGTGATGGGAGGGATAGAGTGATATATTAGTGTTTTTCATGACATTAAAGGAACTTAGTTGAATCCTGACCATTTGAGTAAGGAAATTGGAATAGAATGGAATGGAATGGATTGTGTACAATTCATGCTTAGGTTTATAATGGTTTGCCGTTCACTAACATTGACTTTGATGAACTTATTCAAACTTTTGACTGATCAGTTTTCTCATCTGTAAAATGGAGATAATAGTTTCTACCATGTAGGATTATGAGGGTTTAGTGGTTGAGCGTTTTCAAGGTACTTAGAATGGTGCCCGGGACATGATAGGTACTATAAATATTTGTTAAACATAATAAGCAAAGTGTCTCTGTGTGTATTGGGTTGTGATTTTTAAAAACTCAAAGCTAGAGGAAGTAAGACATAAACTTAACTTCAGTGGACAGACAGGATAGAAACAAGCAAAAGGAGAGTGTGTGCTGGGGGTGCAGGGTTCTAGGGTAGGGAGCATGGAGTGTAGGGGTTTGGGTTTATGTCTCTCCTTCCACAGTCTGGGGAACTATCAGGAGAAGGAAAAATAACATCACGAGGGGAGAAAGTAGTTGTTTTACCTAATGTAGAATTCCTTTGTATTCAAATACCCCTCATCAAGATCCAGATGTTTTAAAAGTGATGCCAAGCTGTGATAAAAACAGATGTACATGCAGGAAATACAGCTCATCTAGCAAGGAAGACTGTTGGGCAATTCAGTTTGTTAATAACAAGTACTATGCAGTAACCATTTGCAAATCATCATTAAAATGCATCCCCAATAGTCATTTCTTATGGTGGTTACTGTTTTCAAAGTTTCACTTCTTAAAAACTCCTAAAGCCACTTACCCACCTGGGCTGAAAGCAAGGTACAATTAGATAGTTATTTAACCCTAAAATAATAAATAGAAGGAGGCAGGACTGTGTGATTTGAAGACCTCCACTCCTACATGCTAGAACCTGGCGCCAAGAAGATGTCTGTAATTTCCACTGGCCCGCACAACAATTTAATTCATGATGAAATCACTCTGAATTGGTTAAGTCTATCTAACTTAGGTCACTGGACAAAATTTTAAACCTCAAAATCCAGCCATGAAAGCTCATCTGATAACTTCTTCTATGTGATACATTAACCATCCAAAGCCATCCAATGGGTTATTCAACAGGGGTAAGATTGTTGGGTGGGGGTGGGGTAACAAAGATGAGGGCTGGTTGTGTTCAACTGCTCAATCTCAATGTCAGTGAAAGATCCATTCATTGATATCAGTTCCAAAACAAAGCTGCAGGGAAATTCTGTACTGGTGATTTAAGAATGTGATTCAAAATAAGGTCTTAAGGAACCTTAGAAGATCATCATCCTGCCGGCTGTCTTGAGGTAGGTAATGTATTATTGTAATCCCCACTTTACAGATGAACCAACAAAACCAAAAGAGATATAGCAAATTGGATCATAAAACTAAAAAAGGGGAGGGAAATGCAGTGCCCACAGCCAAGCATTGCAGGGAGTTTCTGGTGGTGTATCGCCTGGGACTTTCCCCATCTTCATTTCTATTATTCAAGAATATATTGTTTGTTACAAGTCAGGTATCAGCTGTGTAAATAAGTTTACCCAACCTGAATGAGACATGTCAGTTACCTGTAGAGCCGGATTAGCAGAATTACAGTCCATGTGACTGAATCTAGTTGGGGTGATATGAGTACACACTCACTGCACATTTCACGTATGAGCTAAACAATAACAGAAAATACTTTCCTTCAGACCGCCTGGTGATTCAGGTGATGGGCATCTACCAAACTCACGGTTAGGGAAGATGAACAACAGGTTTGTCAACATTATACTTTGTGACGTGTCAGTCACGAGCTTTTCATGGAGGAGCAAGTTGTTTTGGTTTTTTAATGACATATTTGCATGTAGTTAGGAAGGGGTGTGCCTATTCAGCTCTACGGCCGCGACCAGAAAGAGGAGCATCAGAGTGAAATCCATGAGGCGATGACCTTTAAGTACAGGTGGTTGCCCCAGTGTCTATTATTAGGATCAATGAGATAGAGTCAGAAGTGCTATTGCAAAATGGCAGGATGGAAGACCAGTTTCCCCTGACAAAGGGCAAAGGCATGCTATAAACACTTGCATAAGTCAACAGCCTTAGCAGCAACTATAACCAGGAGAAAAATTAGAGGAGGTTTTCCACAACAAAGCAAGTATTGTTCTACTGTGGTCACCCTTAAACTCATCCTTTGTTGAAGAAGATGCTTAGGCTCCACCACGGAACGGTGGCGTCCCACCCAGCATAGTCCCTGTGGGCCAAGGGACGGAATAAATTGATTCATAGCGAACTTGATTCATAGTTCCTTCTATCTGGGGACCCCACATCTTCAGTTCAATAGCAAAGAGTTCTCCAAAAAACAATGAGGTACAGTAGGCCAAGGTGACCCCTGGTAATGTGAGCAGAACCAATTCTCTCCCAGAGGCCAGACCCGGTCTCACCTGGGGCTCCCGTTTCCCCACCTTGATGGTAGGGACCCCCTTGCTGGCACTTGGTGATGATTATCACTATACACAAGCATGCAGCCCTTCCATGAGGGCTCCTTTTTTTCTTTTTCTTTTTTTTTTTTTTTAATTTCAAGTTATGGAAGCCAAAACCTGTTTGCTAAGGGAGATCAAAGGCTTGCAAGAAAACACGTTTTGGTTATGGAACAGACATGGATGGTGCCAGACAACTGTCTGGGTTCAGGTAGAGTCAGAGGGGGAATTACACAAACAGGGATAAGAGGGAATCTTGGTAAACCCTCCTGCCTCCATCAGCCTATGACTCTACTACCAATGCTCTCTCCCCACCCACCCTGCCTCCAGGTGGGACATTAATCATCTCTGCATCGTCATGAAGGTGTGCCTGGTCTGATTTCTGCCTTCTCATATCAAAGTCCATGCAATTCAAAAACATTTATTAATTCAACAAAAATTGTCTATTGAGCACCCCTTACATTCTTTGGCAGAATGAGATATAAAGCTCGTGAGATGATAATTTAGTAAGCTTGAACAATGTTCTAGGCACTGTGGATATAGGAGGTGACTAAGACACGGGCCTGTGTTTCCAGAGATGGCTCACTATCTAGAATGGAGTCTGACAGGTAAATAGCACAGGGTCAGTGCTATACAAGAGGTTGCCAAGAGCATATAGGAGCCGCAAGAAATTTCCTGCTGCCAAGGTATGTTTATGCCATTTCTCCCACCTGTTTCTGGGCTGTCAGAAATACTCAAGAAGAGCGTGTTGTCTTCAGAGGGTCCCCGCCCCACACCCACCGCTCCCTGAGTCTGGTCAGGTAAGAATGAAAGGAAATAATTATAGGTGGGGTTCTGAGTGATAAGACGTGGTATGAGTTTAGTTAAGCTAGAAAAGCCCATTTGTGAAAGAACTTCCTGTAAACAAGTTTCCATGACTGTTTCCAGCTCATGATGAATAAATGAAATAATTTATCGCAACAGATATATTGCCTGAAAGAAAGTGGCTCATACAATATGTCTTTTATTTTTCCTGTTCTGGGGTGTGGTTAGGTGACTTTCCCTTGGTTAAGGGACTTTTGGGTCTGAGTGCATAAGGTTAAGTGCAATTGCAAAGTTGAAAGGACCCAGCCAGGAAGTATTTGTGATTTGACAGGGAGAAAAAAATCCCTTGATGTTACAAAATGAAAAACACACAGGCACGCAAACATACACACACACACACACACACACACACACACACAAATTGTTGGTGAAAACATTTTTAGCTTATTGGCTTCAATTTTAAACCTTGTGATTATTTTGGGGGACAGACTATTAAGGAAGCTTTCCTCAACACTTTCTCATTGACAGATACTATATAAAACACAACTACAATAGAAAATAATGTGTATTGCTGCACTTCCCAACCTTCTTACCAATCTAGAATACTCCATTACCAAAGAAAGCCCTATGCCTACAGAAATGTTCATTCTACTCTCTTTTTAAACTTCTGTTCTTCAGACCTTTCAACTCCATATATTTAAAGGTTTCTAAACCCTGCAAAGAGATTGTCTTTGCTATGGTTCCTCCTTTTGCTTGGAACAATAAAAGCACATCATTTCCCTTCTCCATCAGATCTTAAGAGATTAATTTTAAAAAACCAAATCTGAAAACTCGCTTCACATTTAAACCTGAACTTGAAAACTCAAAGGGGAATAGTTGTGGTTTTAAACTTCCCTCAAAAGTGAGGGTCAGGTTGGAGGAGGACAGAGACCTGGGAGAGGAGGGGAGAGTCTTCTTCCAAATCACAATCCCATTAAGTTCACTAGCACTTCTTTTTTTTGGGGGGGGGGGGAAGAATCAAATAATTACAAGTGATGGAATTATCTATAGAAGAGATTAGAAAATACTGACCAAGAGTCCTTTCCAAGTTAGGGCAGGAGGGAAAGGCTGGAGTGAGCATGAAATTACTCAGGTTGGGTCCTGCTGACTTTTTATTGTGTGCTCTCAGCTTTCCCCTTTAAAAAAAAAAAAAGGTAGACAGGAAATAACGTAAGAAATTGAAAAATGATAACAGCAAACAGTGTTTACTCTGTGCCAGGCACTCTTTTAAGCATTCCACACATAACTCACTTATTTCTTACAATTCTACGGGACTGAGAGGGTTATTGAGCACGTTCTCTGGGTGAGGGAATGAGGCACAGGGAGGTTAAGGAGCTTGTCAAGGACACACATCCAGTAAGCTTGTATTTGAAGTGAAGCCATACAGCTCCCGAATCTGTTTTGTTTTGTTTTATTTTTTTAACCATTAGACAGTACTACCTCTTTACCCTTTATCTCCTATTTCACAAGAATTTGTCGAGTTGTATCTGCATAGCAGAATGAAGGGGGAAATAAGCAAGATGATTCAAAGGAAGTTAAAATAGGAAGGGGCTAGAAGTACCATGAATTAAAGGACTGAGGGGTTGGTCACAGATTACCTAAGTTCCCATTTAAATAGTCTAGAAACAATACTGACTTGAATATCCAGAGAAACCTGGAGGCAGGCCTTCAAACCTGACTTTCTTGGAGCTGGAGAGTAGCTCAGAGCTTCCCCAGAGTTCCCCTGTGGAACTAGCCATGGATAAGGGGGTGCTTCCTGCTCCAGGCCCCCTAAGCTGCACTACAGCTCATGAGCTGAGACCCCAACTTGACTATTCTCACCCTGACTTGAGCTTTAGCCATTAGACAATTTCTTCCAGGGTATCACCCACATCAGAACCGTGCGAAGCCCTTCTGCTTCTATTGTCACCCGCCTTTGTTTCATTACCAGCCTGAGACACCTATTGTTCTTTTGCATTCGCAGAAGAACTGCAGTCAGTCTTGGAAGAGGCCTGGTTTGGGGGTTTGTGACCGGGGCTGTTCGTCCAGACTGGGGAAGGGAGAGCAGCAGACTCCTCCACTGTTCAAAAGGAAGTGTGGATTTTTAAAAAGTCTTAGAATCGATGTTCTGGTTCAGCTCCTTCGTTGCCTAGCCAGAAGGCTGAGGCCGAGAGGGATGAAACGAGCTCTGCTCTCCCCTGCTGGCGTGGGCCTTCCTTCTTTCCTCCTGCAGCCTCTGTGCAGGAAGCAATTAAAGCTACCAGAGGATGAGGAACTTCCTCCTCTGCGCTCTCGCACCACTCGCGTTTTGTTTTCTCCATGGATGGGGTCCTCCCAGCTTGGTGCTTCCCCTTAGAGCCTGAAATTCAGGCTCTTTCCTCAGGTGCTTCACTGAGGCATCAGCTCCGGGAGGCAGTCACTCGGGCTCTTGGTCAGCACGGCAGCGTGCCTTTCTGCTGACTCGTCAAACAAGGTTTCCTGGGCCATTTTCCTCACCCGAAATCTGTCCCCTCCCTCCCAGGGCACTGAGAGCTCAGCCTGCCTCTGACCACAGCAGCGGGGTGGGGGGCCGGCAGCGCTATACCACCTCCCGGGCAGGAGCGAGCTGAGCCTGCTGGGAGGCCACAGGCTTGTCAGGCGCAGAGCACAGACCAGAACCTGGGACACTGCACAGCTCTTCCGAGATTCCACGACTTCCTCCATCACGCCAGAGGTTCTCAAACTTTGCTTCAAAAGTGAAACTGAGACGACTTTGCACTGAAATAGGATAACGGTGGTCTTCCACAGAAGGAAGAAAGATAACGGCAGACCTGCAATCATTTTTGTTTCTTCCACAAAATTTTCTCAACTGTCCTACTACTTAGCGGAACAAAACAAATTAATAATTCAAAATGAAACCCTATCAAATATACATAAATATATCTAAGTGTTTTATATACCCAGGTTTGTTTGGTTGTTTTTGTTTTTTTTTTTTACTATTTTATAAATATACATACAAAATACAAGTACCGCTTCTGCTAATAAAATTAATGCTTGCTAAAATGGAATTTATTACATCAATATTGAATCGTATGGTTTTCCCATGGGAGCCCCTGGACGGGGTCTCCTGAAGCCTGGGGAGGGTGGCGGGCAGTGACTGTATTTTATTTTTTCTCACTAGAATAATTAGAATGTGAGATCAGCCTTGGGCGGTCTGAATCTGAGCACCTGCCCTGGCTGCCAAGGATCTGGGAGCTTCCCCTGTGTGGCTGGGAAGATAAGGGGTCAAGGGTGGGAGGAAGCACGTGGGAGGAGCCAAGGATGGGGAGAGGAGGCCAGCCTGCTTGAAGACAGCACAGCCTCTCCCTCTTGCCTCAGGCTTTTTGTTTACCTTTCCTTGATATCTGCTCCTTCTCTTTTCTCCCACTGGGCTTCTCCAGATGATGATTGTATTCAGCTCCCACTCCCTGAATTACTATGCAAGAGGTAGCACACTGCTGTGACCGAATTGTGGTCCCAATGCCTCCAGGAAGGGGCTGGGCCCATTGGCTGTTACCATTTGGAATATCCTACTTGCTTTCTATGATGCCAACATCTTTGGAATAAAAGTGGGGAGAAAGTAACTGTTGCCTGACCACACATAGTGGTGTAACATCTCTTCAGTGAGTTAGAAAGATATTGCGAACATTCACAAGGTAACTACCCCGAACTACCCCGTCTTTCCCCAAACAGTGAAAAGGCGAAGGCTGCAAACAACACGCCACACATTGCTAGATGCTCCTCTGCCTTGCAGAAGTATTAAACTTGACAGCAAACCTACTCGACAGCAAACTGTCTCTTCCTCTCGGGTGTATGAAAAACGAGAAAGGTCACCCACTGATTTCAGTAGTGAAACTTTTGCTCATGGAAGGCCAGACGTGCAATGTGGCGAGCAGTGTGCAGGCAAGCAGGAAGCTGCATGTCATAGAGGTGCTTGTCCTTCACGAAGCTGGAGGTGGTGGCCACCTGCTTTGAGCGGGGTACACTCCCTCCCCAACAAAATCAAGTTCTCCTTGAGATTTTTAAGTAAGGCCTGTGAGGGATGCTACCTTTTCCATAGGATGGAAGTGGGCAGCTCATGTCCATCTTCAGAGTTAGAGAAGAACAAGATTCTATGAGTAGCCACAGGCAGACCCTCCTACAAAGCTTGACTGCTCTGGTATGCATGAGAATTAGCTGCGGTGCTTGAGAGCCACCTGGTATAAGGCTCACACTCTCTCTCCCACCCCCATTCTGATTTAACTGATCTAGGTTTGGGGGTCAGAGCTTTGAGATTTTGTAAACCAACCCAGCTGGTTGGAATGGGCAGCTAGGGCTGATAACCACTTGCCTGGAGTCCCTGGTCTATTGTATGACTCACTCCAAGCATCACTCAGAATTATGGCAGCCCCTTAAGAGCCTCTTTTCACTAATTTGTGCCAGAGCCCAAGTCCCCAATACCTCATTTTCTGCACAAGCTCTCAATATAGGAAATGGTGCAGCTCCTAAGGAAGATGAGGCCTGGGTTCTCAAGAAGCCTAAACTCAACCACTCACTAGACTGGTGTACAACAGGAAACACAAATGACCTTCAGCCCAGAGACTCAGAGAGAAAGCCCACAGTCCCCAGGAAAGCTATTTAATCTCTCTGCTCTCAGAGTCTTCTCCTGCAGAACAGAGTGTTGGACTCACTAAACAATCTCTGAAATCCTTTCAGATTTAAAAGTTTATGTGTAAGTTTGTGGAGTTTTATTCTATGCATTTGATCATTTCAATCTGTACTAACCTGTTGCTTCCATCTACAAGACAGAAATGAAACACATTATCTCCAGGAGGTCTGATGTATAAATTCTTAGTTTTAAATGCCAAACAATTTCTAAACCCTCTTTGTAGCTGAATTACACCTTAAATGTATGAAGTAAATCAAATCTGGTCAAGGCTTACGCTGGAGGAAGGGAATGTGAGACCTGGCCCGTTTTACATGCCTCCAGAGGATATGTTGAGAGGGAGGGAATTGGGGCTGGGGCATGATTCCTTTTTCTCTCAGAGCCCTGAGTATTCAACATTAATACTGATTCTTGAATGAACCTACTAAGCTCTTCCCGATGCAATTTTCTTGAGAAATTGCTAAAGAATACAAACTTCAAGGAAAGATTGCAAGGCCTGAGCTTCCAGATATGCTTGATTCACATGCAAATTAGGCCACACCTGCCATTTGTCACCAGGCAGGAATGGGACATGATGAAGTGGTACCCAAAGCCCTAGGAATTTAAAATTTACAAAAGTGAAACTGGCAGTTTGCCATCCTGTCTATGCATGTAGATTTGATTTTCTGCCTAATATTTTTTTGTAGAAAGAGTAATTACCTTTATTACTAGCACTGCCTCTATTACTCCCTCTAGGCAAGTCATTAATAGCCAATTCTATCACTTAATAGTATTTATAGTACTTGAACTTTTACTCCCTAAAAGTCTCATGATAGATAGACGGATATGTATATGTGTATATGTGTGTGTGTATGTAGAGAGAGAAAGACAGTTTTAAATGTGAACACACACACACACACACCATCATCATCATCAAAATCAACATCAGCTATTTTATTGAGCACCTTTCACAGTCTCTGCCCTAAAGAAGCTTGCAATTTAGAGACAGAGAGAGAGAGAGAGAGAATACACAATATCCCTAAAAAGAGATGGATAGCCACATACGGCATTAAATGTCAGTTCTCTAAGTGTGTTCAAAGGACTTCAAAGGGACCCTGAGAATCCCTTAGGGAGTCCATCAGGGAAAAACTACTTCCATAATAATACTAAGATGTTACCGTTTTTTTCACCTACATTGCTCATGAGTGTACAGTGGAGTTTTCTAGAAGCTATACTGATGATCTGTGATATTGCAAGGAATTGAAGGCAGAGAGATAAAAAAATCCAGCTTTCTTTTTTTAAGCCAGAAATGAAAGAGACTGGCAAATATGAAAAAAGAATGCCACTTTTCTCATTAAATATTGTGGTTTCAAAAATTTTTCTTTTTTTTCAGTAAAAACATGTTAGTAATGTTAATCTGTGATGAACATACTATTTTCAAATGATTAATAAAATTCTTTTTCAATTTCTCAATTTTGATTTCTAATAAGGTAAACATCGATAGATACAATCCACATAAACAAAAATTTTGGGGGTCCTCAATATGTGTTAAAGGTATTACGTATCCTGAAATCAAAGAGTTTGAGACTTGCTAGCTAGACTAAGTTCCTTTGCCTGGAAAGTTCTTTTTCCCTCCTCTCCACATTTCCAGGATTTACCTATTGGGTCAAGCCTCAAGGCCACTCTTCCCTGAGGCCTTTCTTGATTCCCCTCCCCTTCCCCAGGCCCACAGAGAGGGCCTCATAATTATTCGGACACCCGGAACCTACCAAGTACTGTCCTAGGAGCCTCCCCATATGTTAGATGTTACCTCTCAGTATGGGATCTCCAACTGCCCTATTTCTCAAGGGCTGTTCTTTGTAAAATATAGGCTATCCTCTCTCTTAAGTATTAATATAAGCTCCTTGAAAGATCTATGCCTATTTTATCTTTGTGTCCTAAAAACTTACAAGTGAATAATGAATGTTAAATGACAAAATATCTATTTAGATATGAACTGTATAGGGGTTCAGAAGAAACACCTACCCTAAGGAAATATGATGAAGAAAGTGAGATTTGTGGTAGATCTTAACGACAGGAAAGGGCTTTTATTCGTAGAATGAAAGGGGGTGCATTTCAAATGTGAGAATGGCATGATCAAAGGCACTAGATATCCTCAAAGTGCATGCAAAAAACAATGAAAAGATTAATGCTACAACCGGCATACTAAGATTCACGCGAGGAGACGCAAAGCCGCTCATAAAGAAAGAGTTCCGACAGTCTGATAAAGTTTTCTTTGTAAATGTAATTCGAAAAAATGATCATATAAAGCCTTCAGGTTTCCTGAAGCTGAGGAAGAGAGAAGTATTAACATTCTGTAATTTATTTTCTAATAAAAAAAAATACTTGGCATTAACAGTAAAATTAAGCCGGAATTCAATAGGGAGATAAATGAAGATCCCTCTCTACATAGGTCAAGCAAGCCGACACTGACCTTATGTTAAAAGACTCAGTGTGCAACTGTTTACTACCTAATACACTTTGCTACAAATAAAACAAGATCACATTTTGAAATACCTGTGGTTTTTTAAAAAATCATATTTTTTATTTTGTAAAACCTTTATTAAAATAAGGTTATTAGGTCTCATAAAATGGCATATTATTGTTTTCTTAAACCTATCTTCACAAAAAAATATTTTAAAGAAACACTTCAGGCATTTCAAAGTCATTTATTCTACTAAGTGAGTAGCTCTTCTTTATGAACAAAATAATGCTTTCCTAACAGGTATGCCACAGTTTCCATCCCCACACAAAGTTCTACAAGTGTTCAAACATTTTGAAGAGTCAAAATATTTAAAACTAGTCAAATATTTAAGACTGTATAGCCAATTCTATACAGCAGTGAAATTAAATGAAAATGTACTTGGCTGTTAGAGTACTTCTAATACATTACCAATTGACCAAAAAACCTCAAAACCCAAAACCAATGAAAAATTCTTAAGTGAAGAAAGCTGACACCCAACTTCTCTGGAGTGGGTTGGGAAGCTCCAGAGGCAGAGTCTTGACCTCCAAAAGAGAAAGGAGAGGCAGCATGTCCCTCATCATGACAGCCACCGTCCAAGCCACTAACCTGTGTAGTATGTTCTATTGGCTTTGAGTTTGTTTTGATAACGTAACAATAACCAAAGGGAAAAAAATGGGAAAGAGATGGTTTACATGAAATATGAAACCTGGTGGAACTACATGAATATTGGTTACCAGTAGTTAATAAGAGCTGGGAAATTGTGAGATTTCTTTAACATGTTTTAGATATAGAGACTAGCCAATACATATTTCACAATTAGGGAAAACATTTCCTGTACAGCGTCATTCATTATAGACATTTTCTTACAGCTACTTCATTGAAACACTATTGTATCAGAGGCCATGAAGCCAAAAAGAAAAATAAGCTTATAAAATTATGTGTACTGTTTTCTCATCAATGGAATGGAATTTTTCTATAAGTTTTCAGAAAGTAGCTCTTTAGTTTTTACTTAGGTACCATACATAATTCTATTGGGAAACATATACCATTTTGCAAACCAAGCATTTTGAAAGTTCTTCTTAGATAAAATAAACTTTGCCTTTCTGCACTGGCATACATCTGCTTTATTATATTTGTGTACTCCCCCACCACCACACATGCACACAGTTAACACACAGAGGCAGTAGGGGGAGGGAGGGTAGAAGAAACATGGATTTAGAGGTCGAAACCTCAGGAGCCAAATATGATTCCATTTACCTAATCGTATGACAAGAACAGTCACTTAATTTTCTTGAACTAAAATTTCCTTTTTTATAAATTGGTTATAGTAATAAATAACCTCTCTGCCTACCTGAGATAATCATGGTAATACAGATGACATATAGGAAAATATTTTGTACAAAGATAAGATTTTCATAAAATATTTAAATATATTTCTCATGCTTTAAGGGCTCAGTTTCAATACGTGCTATCTTTGTTAGGCAAAAATGGAGTTACGAAACTAAAAGTACAACTTTCCATATGATGTGAAGTTTCCTGTTCTGTGTTTTGCAGGGCCGTGTCCCAGATGGGCAATCATTTGTTACCATATGATGAACTCAAGCTTTGATTATAGTTACTAGGACATGAAAATATAGACAGAACTGAGGTTCCAGTTGTGAAATATAAGGGCCACGAAAATCTAAAATGTTGTGGGGCATAATCCCTCATTCATGGGTTCTTGTAGCTAAGGGTGATTTCTGTAAAATGGTTAGAGTTAAAAAGGGAGGTTAACTATTACTTTACTGATGAATTTATGAACTCATCTTCCCTGCTGATCCAAGGTAGTCATGCTGAGACCTTGACTTTCATGCACTCATGGGGATGACTGAGGCCAGAAAGAAGGAAGCCTGTCCTCCTTCCTAGGCAGCATCCTGGGAGCTGCTGGGCTTCATTCCAGGGGCATGCCTGCTCCAACGCCCTGGCCTGGCACCTCTGCGATTACCCAGGGCCTGGGGGGGGGGGGTCCTCTCCTCTGTGCCTCCCCTCACTCTCAGTCCCTGCCTCAGACTTCCCTTTCCTCCCAAAGGGCTTCTCGTCATCTGTGAAATTGCTGCTCTGTCTCCAGGGTTCCTGGGCCTAATACAACTGACAGTGAACTTATCAAGTGAGCCCAAGGGCCTCACACTGAAATGACTTCAGGGGACAGACAGAAAAAGTAGTGGCAAAAATAGGCCAAGTGAGGTCTGTCACCCTGGAGAGTGACTGAACCATGGGAGCATGGTTCTGCGGAACCCGTGACCTCTGAGTATAACTAGTTATAACCTCATAGAAACAGAGGTCCCAGTGTGGCCAGGGATGACCAGAAAAAATCAGAAATCTAGATTTATTTAAAATCTTGACTTTATAAATGCTGGCAAGTAAATTATAGTATTTTCTGAACTTTTAACACTTGCTTGTTTGTTTTAAACTCTAAGCAGACAAAACGAAATACATCAACAGGCCATACTCAGCCAATAGGCAGCTACTCTCCCATTTGTCATTTAATAGGGGCAAAAAGGAGAATGTCAAAGGAGGACTCCCCTCCCAAATACGCCCTGAGTCCTCTGTGCCCTGTTAGTTAATGTTTGTTCATCATAGTAATGGTCTGTTGAGGCCCCATTTTTCTCTGTTGGAAGTCCAAAGGAACCAGTTATGGTGAGTACTTCAGCCTAGACTGGAGGGAAAGGTGACCCATGGCACAGAGGAGGAAATTCGAGGGCTGTAGGAAAGTATCCAGCCATGTGATACGAAAATTAGAGGCATTTGTAGCTGTGTTTTTTCCAACAGCCCTCACGTAGTTGGAAATTGAGTCCCCCTGGCTTCTCCTCACCTGCTCTACTGAGAGGTGCAGCTGACTCTACACTAAACCATCCTTATGAACTTCAGCCACAGCACAGCCACCATACTGTTTCCCCACAGGGGGATTTATAGTCCTGCCCCAGGCATTCTGAGAGCCTGGAGTCTCTGGGTTAAGGGAGAAGCATGTACGCCAGAGGGCAGGACACACACAAGTCATCACACAAGCCCCAATACCCAGATGAGGAAGTCATAGGTCATTTAGCAAGTTATTAGCAAAGACAGAAATAAGAGCAGAGTTCATTATTTCTAGTTAATCCCAAAGACTGTCACTAATTCAGAGAGTCATACATAGTGACCTGAAATGGGACTTGAGGATCACCTTGCCCTGCCTGTTAATTTTCCAGATGATTACGGCAATGCTCAGAGACTCTTCCAAACCCAGTGATACCAATGCCACATGCATTGCTTACTGTCTTAGACAAATGCATCGGAGAAAACATCTGCCCTGTGCCAAATCTCCTCCATGGAGGTATAAACTTTGCTATATGCTGCATAAATGTCAGGCTAGCACTTCTCAGAAATGGAGAAGGTCAGGAGATGTTATCAGTGGTCAATACATTACTCTATCACTGATTAAAATACCAACACCCAATAATTACCTTCATTTCCACCAGAAACTGGTCGAGTGTGGTAAATGTGCCCTTGTTACTCAAGAGGTCTCTGGACAGCATTGCTCCGCTGTTTGCAAACTTTTGAAAACCAAAGAATGACTCAACCAAAAAGTATGATTTGATTAAATTACCTTGCAGAAACCACCTTTAAAACCAGTGAGCCTGTGAACTGCAAATGGGATCTCAACAAGTCTGGAAGTTGGCCATTACAGGCTTTCTTTAAAGAGATCCAGTCTATCCACAGCCATGGAGAAAGCAAGGTCTAAAGTTCATAGGCCAGAGTGAGGGATCTGCCTGGCAGCTCTGCCACGGCTGGAGAAGGAGTCGCCCTTCTTATGTAATAGGAAACAGGCTTACAGCACAGGGCACCAAGAGTGGCTCCCAGTGAAAGCAATGTGCACTGTGTGGTGGCTGTCACCTACAGGAACTGGTTTAACAGTCATGTCCTGCTTTGTTAGCATATTTTACCAGGAACGTTTAAAGATCTTTCACTATTTTTCCAAAAAGTAAAAAATAAAAATATTATTAATCAGGCCATTACCAATCCTCCCATTTAACCGATGGAGAAACTATGGTGGGCATTTGGCCTTTCCAGCCCCCTTCCAAGAGGAGTCACTTTGAAGCATCACACTTGGGATGTTGGAGCCCAGTCCCGTGCCCACAGCAGTGGTCCCCTAAATTGTGGTGAAATGTAACAAATAGTAAAGAGGATCCAGATCTAGCAGAAAGTCAACTTGTAGTTTGGGTTGGTCCATTCTTTTGGAAGTAGGGAGCAGTCTACTTTTAGTTTGGGTTGGTTAATTTTGTGGGAGGCAGTGGGGGGAGATAGTCTCCACCATTTCAGAAAGGAAGGTTTTGATCTTAAATTGTGTCACCCCAGAATATTTTGCCTTTTTTTTTTTTTTTTTGGTTTAACCATCATGGGACCGTACTCTACATTATGAATATTTTCCAAGAGTGACTTCAACTGGAAACTACCAGCTCATATGGGCATGATATGTGTCATTTAACAAAATGCTGCTTCACTGTAGTAAATAAACGTGCTTTCAGGCATACATTATGTTTAACATACACAGGAGTTCTTCATTCTTCCGACAAAGAACTGGCCTATTACCACGTGCTCAAAAGGGACGTAGCAACTATTTGGACCAAGTTTTGTGGAGGTGGAAAAAGAAGTGTGATGTGCCCTATAAAATAAAATCCTTCACATCTGTATAGCAGGGGTTTAAGAAGCATCTTCTTAGAACTTAGGTAATCCTCACAGCCACTCCTGCTTTACAGATGACCAAGAGAGACTTGGGGGTGTTCAGGAGCTTGTTTCTAAAATGCTTGGGGCCTGAGGGTGCTTCCAGCTCGGCTTCTCCTTCACACATATGCTCCTCCCTCTCCAGTCCTACTTCCCCGAAGAAGGAGCCAGCCTGCCCCCATCGGGACACATCTCCCCAACAAAGTCCTCCCATGCTGCGATTCCCGGTAAAACCCTAAGTCACCATCATCATGGCGGTAAGGGCCACACCCGCCTTCCTCCCTACGCTCTCCCAAAGCAAAGCAGGTTGTCCGTTTCCTAATGCAGCGGACATTTGTGAGAGGAAGGAAGGGAGGATGGAAAGGAGGGAAATCTTAGAAAATTCCTCTTCTCCCATTACCACAGCTGCTAACCATACACAAGCACCTTTTAGCACTGACTATGTGCTCACATTCTGCTAAGACATAGGCCCATCAGGAATCACACTGTCAGGAAAATCATCTATAGTAAAAAGAAAACAAAAACACATCAATTAGAGAAAACACCAGTGTGAGACAGACTGTCAGAGTGAGGTGTTTGGAGATAGGGCGGCCAAGGAGGCTCCACGGACTCCAGCCCTGGGGGAGCCCAGCACCGAGTGGAGATCTTATCTAAGGGACAAATGAAAGTAGCCTCTCAAGAGTGCAGGCTGACACAGAAGGAACCCGATCCCCGTGTGTGACATGATTGATGTGATGTATGTGCTTTACGTGTGACAGACCGAGAACACCACAAGGTGACACTGGCTACTCTGTGGGCACTCTGTGAGTCATTGCTAGAATGTCTAAGGGATTTCTTGCTCAAGAAACAGCCTCTGTCTCTGTGTTTATGATCAACAACCTAGAAAAACAGAAGTCTAAAGGGCAAACAAGCTGGTACAGGGCCCTGGGCGCCTGGATGCAGGCTGTACCCCATTTACTGTGACGGCACTCTCGGCCTCTGTGCGTCAGGCCTCTCACCTCTGCGGTAAAGTGTGTGACTTCTCCATGCCCACCCCTGCTCTTTGCTCAGCATTTCACTCAAGAGGGATTGACCAATACTAATCCAAACACAATGTGCCCACGATATGCTATATCATAAAAATAATAATAATTTATGGAATGGATTTGTCATCTCCGCATAAAAACATTGCAAAAATCCTGATCCAACTCACTCTACATAATTCCCATCGGGCTGACTATAACATACATAGCTTGAAATTTAAATGACATTCTTGATTGGAGGAAAGGTGGCTGTCCTAAGTTAGATTGAAATAGTTTGAAAAGATAGGGTTTATGTCTTGCTGGACAAACATGTATAACATTGTCATCACTTAGTATTTTTGGCCTCAATTTTCTCATCAATATAATGCTTAAGTGGAGACAGCAATGATCTCTATCCCTTCCCTTTCAGCTCTGAGGTTCGTTGAATCTAATTTCTTTTCTGTCGCACAACACTGAAAGGCAAACAGGCTCCTCTTGAATAACATTTAGGACCATAAATACTTTGAATAACCATCAAAACATCAGCCTACTCCTTAGGACTCTCAAATCGAAGACTATTGTCTCTCTGCTTGTAACTGAGATCAAGCAAAAGACCTGGAGATTTGGAGATGCTACCAGCAGATTATTTTAGCAGTGTTTGTTTTGACTGACAATACCTGAAGTATTGTGAAGTCATTTTTGTTCTAAAAAAAATCATCAAATAATTCTGCAACCAAATGTTCAAAATATTGGCAAAAAGAGACTTAATCTTTGAACTAGAAGACCTAGATTTTAGTCCTGCCTTTACCACTTTTCGATTCTCCACACTCACACATGTTACTCTCTTAGAAAGGGGGACGGGAAAGAAGAATGCCTTCCATGTCTAGCTCATGGGCTTGCCTGAGAGACAGTGGAGATAATTAGTGTAAAAGTGCTTCATAAAACTTAATGTGTTCTACAAATGAAAGGGATCATTTTTTTTTATTGTGAACTATTGTTCATGTGATTAGAGGAAGCTGGATCTATAAGTACAGTAATAGCCTAAACATGTGTTACAAATCTAACTCTAAAAGTTAATGCCCTTAGTAAAGGAAGCACTCTTTGTACTATTAACATTATGAAGAGGACAGAGAGAAGTCAATGTTAATCAGAAGAAAACTCATCAGAGGGAGTTCCACCCTTTAAAGATCATTAAATCTGAGACAACACAGGCAAAGAAGCACCTGGAGCACCTCCTACACTGAAGCAACATGGGTGACAGTGGCATAACTCACCCTTTCCTTGGTATCGAGTATGATTGCCACCAAGAGTAACACCCATTTGCAAGTAATAACAGCACCAACGTGGGTCATCATCACCTTTTCACGAAGAACAATCCTCACACAGAGACTTAGGATGTCATGGTGGGTTTCTCCATGAGGATCTTGGTCAGCCAAGGAGACCTCCAGAAAAGCTGGACCTCAACAGCTATTTGTTGTGCATGCCATATAGGAACTTTTCCAGGCAGAAGGAATACCTTTCTTACCTGGGTTGGCATAATCATGACAAATCGCATAAAGAGTCAACAAAGACAATGACTCTTGACTTTCTGCACATCTCTTCTGCAGGGCAGAACTTTTCCTGAAAATCCTGAAGCTCAAATGTTTACAATTATAGGCAACGAGGCTCAAAAAGCCAATCTCATGGATCATTTGTGTTTTATTTTTGGTTTTAGATTCATTAAATGCAACAAACACAGCTGAATCATGAGCTTTTCAAGGGGTTGCTCAACCTCAGCTTTCAGAGATTGTGTTTCATGGTCATGCAAAATAATAATAATAATAATAATTGGATTTAATAGGTTTTCACAATCATATTATCTACTTAACCTTCCAACATCATTACTCATTTAATTGCAAGCCCCAAGGAAAGATCATAGGGTAGGAGATACTCTAGGCAGTCAATAATGATAAAAAAGCAGATTCTTCACAATTGACATAAAATCTAAACATACTATCAAAAGTCATTTCAAATGTCCTGATTTAAGCCCCTAAAAAGTTGAAATAATTTTACTCCATTGGTAATTATTCTCATTACAAAATTGATGCTTATATGTTAGATAAGTTTATATTTTTATATATTTATGTATACCTAATATACATAAATATATGTATATTTATACATAATGTAATACGTATACATAATATACATAAATATATATTTACATATGCCCAAGACATTACATAGGTTTAAAGTGACAAAATCTAAGCCTCAAGCTATGGGTGACAGGCTTTTGCCTTGTTACATGGGAGCTTAGTGCAAGTTCTCTCATCCCCTTACACAAGAGTAATGGTAACTGGGAATTTGGAGGCCCATTAGAACATGGTGCCCACACATCAGCATGAAGAGCACACAGAAAAGCACCATGTACCAGGTCAGGGTGCTTCTGCCGTGTTGGAAGAGAATTTTTTGGTCAGCTGTAGAGTACCACAACAGGTCATTCAGGTTACAAGGAGCTTTCATTAGCTGTTCTACAAATGAGAGCATTCTTTGGTCTCCAAAAGATGTTTCCCATCTTGATGCTGTCTAAAACAAAATCTGAAATGAAAGACTTAACTCTCAATCTGGTTCTTATTCTCTCATTTACTTCTATGGGACTAAAGCAAAACAAAGGCACTTTTTTTACTCTCTATACAGAGTGTACTATAATTGGATCCCTCATTCCTGTTCTGAGCCAACGCAGCAGAGCCACATTGCTCTTGCCAAGTTTCTTCTTCAAGCTGCAATGTTTTTGTTTGTGTTCCCTCCCAGTGTTCCAGGTTACATGGTCAGGCCAGGCTCAAACTGTCCCACATCCTCCCACAGAGGTCTTGTACTGTTGTTGAGAAAGGCTGAGTATGAGTATGAAGTCCAATGTGTTCACAATGCAACTGAACTGCTGCCCCAGAAAGACTGGGGTCCAAGTCCCTGGGTAGCAGCAGAGCTGACAGCTACAGAGGAGCTGGCTGACGGAGGACAATCACACCAAAGTGGGGTACATACTAGTAGTCTCTCTAGGCTCCCAACAGACCAGGGTTGGGGAGGACTTTTCTGATCTATGTCAGGTAGAACTTCCTAAGTCACCCAGAACCTGACAAGCAAAGAGAGTCACAGACCTTGGGTTCCTCTGTAGTGACTTGCTGCAGTAGATTAATAAAGAAAAGATGAAAAATAAAAATATCTATCTTCCACAGAAAACCAGTTTATGTGTCTTTCCATAAGTTGCAATAGAACAAAGAAAAATTATATGCTTCTGATGAACCATTTTAGAGGTATGTGAAAAGGAAAGAGAAAGGATTATAAAAAAAAGTAAAACCTTATTTATTCTGTAAAATGTTAAAAATCTGTTTTACATTAGGTTATTTGTTAACAAGGTGGCCAAAATAAACCAAAAAAAAAATGACTTAGTTAAATTATTATTCTAATTTTCAAAAGGATGTTTTCAGGGAAGGTTGTATTTCGTTTCTTGGTTGCTACACCTGAGAGACACCACCAGAAGACTCTGTACACCCCACACCAGCTGTCACTCCAGTGGCACAGCCACAGTGGGCTCCCATCCTCATCTCCTCCCCATGGCACTCCCCCTCCCCCCAGTCCCTGGCCTACGGTCAGTGCCGACATAGTTCACTTTCTTTGTCCCTTTTCCAAAAGCCACCCACTTTTCTCAGTGTGCCTCCCAGACATCATTTCAAATATCCTGTCCCTGAGCTTTCTGTGTAGTATCTTGGCATCAGTGTCCCAATAATAGAGCCATCATCAAGAGATCTCATGAGGACAATCTGTTCCAGGGATAACATGGGCTGAGCTTAGCAGGTACACTGTATGGTGGGCCTGAACTTCAGGGGATCCTAGAGTCACCCCATCCTCTCAAGGCCCCTCCAGCACAGGGATAGTCTCCATTTCTATATGCACCACACTCATCCACATCCACATGAAATGTTTGGGAACAATTTGCCTTCTATACCCCTCAACACCCCAGCAAGCACCTAAGCAGATGGAAAACTTACTTTAATAACATTGGCCTTCATTCAATAAACATCTATGGAGAACCTACTCTGTAAAGCACTGAGTTAGGTGCTCAGGATACAGAGATGAAAAGACAGGTAGACCAAAGTGGTGGTGGGTGTTAATAGTCATTAAGGTCATCCTACTTCCCTGCTCTGACTCCATGATCACTAGTAAACCTCTGGTTTTATAGGGACCTTGAAATACTTTGACATACCTGATCTCATTTGATCTTCACAATAATCTTGATGGACAGGGATAGATGAAAAAACTGAGCCTCAGAAGTGCTGAGTGATGTAACCTCAAGTCACATAACTAGTAGGAGGCAGAATCAGTAATGAAACTCAAAACTTCTGACTGTAAGTCCGCTGCTTGCTCCATACATCACCTAGCCTCTTTAGGGGCAAGGTGGGACGTATTTTCCCAAGAAAACTTCTGGTGGCATCACAACATCTTGAACACCTACCATATGCAAAACCTGCCCGGCCTCTGCAGGAAAGATGTAGCAGTGCAAGGATAAATGTTACATTGCCCATACTCAAAGGAGTTTAGTGAAGGGAAGAAAGGTCATTGGATATGAACTAATTGTAAGAAGTCAATGGATTGTAGGGAAAGGAAACAGAAAGTGCTATATGGGAATTGGAACCTTGGACACAGTACGTGGGAGAGGCTGTCTTTACACTCCATCCCAATTACTCTCAGGCCAAGAAGTAGCAATATAGTTTGCCTTCCATACAGATTTCTGCACAGTAGAGAAAGTGTGCTGCCCAATTGACACAAATATTCTGATTCCTAATAACTGTCTCTTAAATTAATAAGTTGCAAGAGTATTTTAACAACCATCAAACAATGGTCACTTGGAATTTGGTAACTGTGCATGGGTCCTCAAGAACCTGAAAACTTATCATTGTCCATGAAATTTTTCCTAACATAGTCACCTGGTTTCTGTTTTCGATATCCATTTAGCTTTGAAGCTTCACAATGGTATGGCAAGACAAACACAGGTTATTACCATTTCATCTGAAGGATGAGGAAAAATTCAATAAGAAATGGCATTGGCTACCCTGGGTGACTGAGAAAGTGCTACTCACAACCAATAACAGCAACTCTGTTCATAGAAGAGTCTCTGAACCACAGTCCGGTCCTCCTTAACCCAGTAATACCAGGGTGGCTGTTGTGCAAGGGGCAGGTCAAATGTGTTTCTCTTGTATGCAAATAAATTGTGCTGCCTCTGCAGACAATCATTACATAGGAGTATTATTTCTGCAAAAACTTAGCCACACTATTCACTGCTTGAAATACCAACAGGGATTGGAGCACCCCACCAACCCTACTTCCTTGTCCAGTCCACGCTGACCTCTCCAGTCTGCAAACCCTAGGTGAGAAGCCTCCTTTCGCAGTGAAAAGGTGCCTGGAAAGAGATGCTCTACTTCTAAAGGAGACGATTAGAACCTACACCCGGGGAGGTACGGAGAGGAAACAGAGGAATAAGAAAGACGACCGAGGAGAGGGAGTTACGCAGTGAAAGGGAGGGAACTCCTAACTTGTTATGCTGCTCTGTCCTGTGACGCATACTAGGTCTTTGAGTAAAGAACTATGCTTACCTGCTTAATGGTCCAGAGGTCAAAAAGGGAGTCAATCGCCTTGGTGGATTATTAGCAGCAGTATCACTAGTTATTAACAGTCTTTGTTTTTTTATTTTTTTAAGCTACTCAAAATTCATCTAAGACCTTTGTTTTTGCTTAAGTTAATTACAGCTACTTTCTGTTGCTTGCAGCCAAATGAGCCTACTTACTCTCTCCCTCATCTTTTCAATACTGCACTTCTAAACCTACCTAGATCAGCATCTACATTCCCCCCACCCTCTTGTTTCAGTAAATAAATTAATAAATAAATAAAAGTGCCCCTTCTCCTATGAAAAAGCATTCCCTTAAGGGGGTTCCAGATCTCACCTCAGGCCACACTTGCAGGGACTCCATTCCTTAGGTGATGACTTCTCCTCTGCCTCCCTGCCTGCTGGACCATGCTTGTAACCCCATGAAAAGAGTCTGCTATCAGCCATCTGAAGAGAGCCCCCTGGCCCCGACGTCCCCTGCAGTCACTGCTCCTTCTCTTTACATCCTTTTATAGCTGCTCGTCTGTAGAGAGTTGTATACATGTGCTGTTTCCATTTGCTCACTTTCTAACCCTTTCTCGTCTGGAGTCCACTCCCAACATGCCATGGTCCCTGCAACTGCTTTTGCCAGGTCCCTGGTGCCCTCTACATTCCAAATCTATTGGATATTTTCCTGCTTTCATTTTGCTTTTTCGTAGCATTGGCCTAGTTGTCTACCCACTCCTCCCCGAAGGCTCTACCTGACGCATCGGGAGGTTGGTTGCTCTTGCTGAGAGCAGGCTGAAAGAGCATCCGCCATGCGAGTGGAGGGATCCGAGGAGCTAGGAGGCACAAGAAGGGGAGGATGGAGGTTCACTCCATCCTTACAGGGCAGAATACAAGTGGTCTTTTTAAACAACTCAGATCATTTCACTCCTTTAATTCACATCTTTCCCTAGCATCCATCATGCTTAGAGAAAAATCTACACTCTTAAAATGCCCTCAAGGTCTCGTGTGCACTCCCAACATCAAAAGTATTCTCTTGACTTGTCCAATGTCCTGCATTTTCAATTCAAAACATGAAGAACTGCATACGAGCTGTCTTCTTCTGTTTTGTTTTTGAAATATATAAAATCATTGTGGCATTTAAAACAGGAAGGGACAGAATTCTTAACTGCTATCAAATCACACAAACAATTATAAACAAAAGTCTATCTTTGCCAATGAGATTTGGAAAAGCAGCAGGCCCATGCCTATTCTGGGACTTCTCTGTTCTTTTAAGCAAACAAAGCCACAACTGCCTCCTTATTATTCAATAGCTAATTGTACCGGACATGCCACCTCAACCAAAGGTAACACGGAGACCCTGTCTCATAAAATACTGGATTGAAAAGCCCTCACAAACTCCAATGTTTTATCCATGAAAGCTAAGGTGATGTGCACAAGCCTGTGTGTGAACTTGTTAATCACCTAAGAAATTTCATGATGCAGCTGACTTAAACAAAAGTCAAGAGTTAACATTAATGCCAGGCTTGTCTTTGCTGTGCTTCTCATGCCATGAGTTCCTGAGATTTGGCTGCAGTCCTGAAAGTACGTATCTCCATTTCATTTCCTATTTTCCCTTTATACCACGACTCCCAGAAAAAAATGTGTCAGCTCCATGGTCCGATTTATATAGAGGAACTACCCCTCGCACCTCAGTTTGTATCATTTTCTTATTAAGCATACATTGTGTCACTTTGCAAAATTTATAAACACAATAGCAAACATTGCCCAGTTTTAATCTGCTGGTAGAGATACCTACACACTCGTTAGACAAAAGTATTTTTCTATGAGGTGAAAGGTAGACCAAAAATGGTGCTTTTTAAAAAATAATACAATTAAAATTTCTACCATTCTGATCTGCTTTGGCCTATGGTTCACAGTGGTCTGTGTTGAGGGTTAAGATGTATGTCCTCTTTTTGGACAGACATCACTTGACAAAGCCATTTAGAGGGTTAATATAGCCAAATATTTATTCAGATTGTATCAGTTTATTATAGGTAGGAAAACAAAAGTTATTTAAAGAACAAAGTAGAAAGTCATGCTCCCTTTTTAAATAGAAAGAGAGTTATTAAAACTAAACAGCTTCTTTTTTCGCTCTTTCTCCCTTGAGTTAATTTGCCTGTTCATTCTATTTTCTTCCAACATTTTCTTTTTTTTTTTTTAATTCATTTTTATTGTTAGACTTATTGGGGTGACATCTGTTAGCAAGGATTACATAGGTCTCAGGCATACAGTTCTACAATGCATTGTCAACTTGTTGTATAATAAGTTCACCACCCAGTGTGAGTTCTCTTTCCATCACCTTATATTTAGCTTCCCCCCTCCCTCCTCTCCCACCCCCTCCCCTTTCTCCCCTCCCTAACCCACTCATTCCCAAAATAAACATTAAACTATTGATTGTGTCCATGGGTTATTTGTTTGTTCATTTCTTTTTTCTTTGCTTTCAGTTTTATATTCCACATATGAGTGAAATCATACAGTTCTTCATTTCTTCCGTCTGGCTTATTTCACGAAGCATGATGATCTCCAGGTCCATCCATTTTGTTGCAAATGGCAATATTTCATCTTTTCTTACAGCTGAGTAATATTCCATCGTGTGTATGTACCACAGCTTCTTTATCCAGTCATCTGTCGCAGGGACCTTTGGTTGTTTCCATGTTTTGGCCACTGTGAACAGCGCTGTGATGAACATTGGAGTACATAAGTCTTTGCGGACAAAGGTTTTCAACATTTTCTTTCCCAATATCTGGGTGTAATTGAATCAAAAGGTACTTTCCTGGTTCCCTTTTCCAAAGAAGATAGATGGGACTGGCCTACTACATCTGAAACAAGACATTGAGCCTGCTGTATCACTGGCGTTGTTACATTATAAAACTTCCCCTTCTAGTATCTTGAGCTTGGGCTTCAGTGAGTGGCTGAGTTAGTGGAGGTTACAGAGAGATTCAACATTATTAACTATGATTGGGCTATCAAACAATGGATCAGGAGGAATTTGCTAAAAACTCCTAGGAGTCCAGGAATTAAGTCAGCACTATAAGATTTAAAGAAGAATACCATCTGGTCCCATCTTCAAAAAGCTCATAATGTAGAAGGGGAAACATGATCAATCGCAAACGTTGTCTCCTTCACCAAGCCAGTGATTATTTTCCTCTGCTTAAAGAGAATTCACTACCTTCCAGTCTTAAGATAGGAGAGCTTTGAAATCAGCACATCTCGACACAAGCAGCATTTCTAATTTTTTAATTTCTCTCTATTCCTCCCTTGTTTCTATTATTTGGATATTGGCATGTCTTCTCAGTTTGGAAGGACAAGGAGGTAGAAATCTGAGGGCTTCCTCTGAGTGCTTGGATGATGCAACTTACTCATAACTGTATACTCTACCAACTAGCATCCAATGTGGTACCTGGCACATAATTGGTACTCCAAGAGAAATTGCTTGTTTTAAAAGTTGAAACCAAGAAAGACCAACAAACAATCTAGATGCCTCAAAAGCTGGATATAGGGGAATGATGAGAACATGCAGAGTTTAAGGAAAATTCATCAATTGAGTATATGAGACGAGATTGAAGGATGGGAGACTAGAGTCAGGCAGGTAGGCAGGGAAGGGGCTATTAGACTCGGTAGCTCTGAGATGATGAAGACCCACATTAGGAAAATGGAAAGGAATCAAGAAAGTAAGAGAAGTTTGGGGATGAAGTAAGTAAAACTTGATGATTATCAGGCATGATAGGGAAAGGTTGTGGGCGACCAAGGATAAAGGCAAGGGAACCATCAGAGATGACTTCAAAGTTCTGAGCTGGAATAACTGTGAGACAAGGGCGCCATGGCAGAAACAAGGAACTTGGAAGGGGAACTGGTTTTGTGGGGGAGATGATGAGCTCAGCTAGAGACTGCTGAATATGAGGTGATGGGAAGGCTTTAAGTGAACATGACCAGTGGGCAGTCGGAGATATGGGAATAAACCTTGAGCAAGGGGCAGGACATGAGCTGTAAATCCGAGTCATCAGCCCCATGTGCCTGCAGCGATGAGGATGGAGATGAACTCTATGAGAAGACCCATGACAGAGCCATGAGTGACAGGGCACGTGAGAAAGAACAGAAGGGAGACAGGAAACTTCAGGAGAGTTGGAAAGTAGTAGGGAACCAAAGAGCATAATGCTGGAAGTGGGAAAGGAGAAAACCTCTCCGAGGAGGAGTGGGTGAAACACATGTGAGGCTGAAAAGGAACAGCGAGAATGAGTTTCAAAGGGACACTGGGCGTGACAGAGGCAATCGGTGAGTTCTAGAAGCCAATTTGGGCAAAAAGGCATGGATGGAGACCAGATTCCAGGGAGCGAAGGAGAAATTAGGGAGAGAGCAAAAAGACAGAATTTGAACCATGCATTTTTGAAAGTCACTGAAAAAGAAATAGAGTCATGGCAAAAGGGGACAAAAATACACACTTACTGTTTGTGAGGAACTTTTAGAAAATATTTTATCATACTTGTTAAATGAGGATTTTTTTTCTAAGTCTCTTGGCAGCATGACTAGAGGCTCGGATTCACTTTCATTATCCATGAAGTAGGGCTTAACCCTCCCGTCACCACATGCACACGCTCACTTAAAAAGTTCACAGACCCCCTACTCTTGCCACAAGGGTCCCAAATTTGGGGCTTCTGGGTTAAAATGAGACTGAAGCTGGCCACAGAGGGGCAATTTGGACCTCTAATGATATCAAGGCTGGGTAACAACCATTGCCTAAGGTTGCCCTACACTCACAAGAATGCTCTCATTTGGGCATTTCGTCTCAGCCTTAGCTCTAAGTGTTTAGAATCCACCTTTTGTGTGAAAGGGACTTCGTGTTCCTGTTTATCCTTTAACTCGCCTAGTCATACTTGGGTTTTTTGTTGTTTTTTTTAATGACTAATTCCATCATTCTTGAGTGGTCAGTCCTACAGTGGTTTCAACATAGTCCCTGAGAAGACTGAGAAACCTGAAGAACCAATTGCTAAGCCCGAACCAAAACTCAGCAAGAACACCCTGACCAGTACCTTCACTCCTCACACAAGCGCTCACTTGCCTAAGGCCATCCCATCTCCCATTACCGTGTTCTTGTCCCTAAACATAAATATGCCATGCCTTTCCAAGGCTAAGGAAAATATGAGATATAAACCTAGAATACGTATTGATTGTTTAAGTATTTAACATAATTTCGAATCTGGCATATGTGATGTTGCTTGACACCAAGCGAAATTTAGATTTGAATAGAGAATATAGACTTTCATAAATTTAATGGAAAATAAAAAGTTTTCCCTAAACCTGAGAGTAGTAAAAACAGATGCTTTGAGATAAAAGAAATAGAATGTACCCATGATCTAGATTTGGAGACTTGAAAAGAAAAACTGTCAAATTCTAACATACACACAGAAAAATTCACAAATTTGGATCTTAGCAAATCTTCATAAAATGAACACAACCACGTAACGAGCACCCAGATGAGGAAATACAACATGGCCAGCCCCTTAGAAGCCCTTGCCATAGCCCCTCCGGTCTCTACCTTTCTGAGAAGCATTTTCCTGACTTCTAAAATCATATATTAGTTTCACCAGTCTTTAAATTTTCTAAAAACAATAGTTATGTGTATATTCCTTTGTGTCTGGCTTATTTTGCTCAATAATCTGCTTGTAAAATTCATCTATGTTGTTGTAGTTTGTCATAGTTTGTTCATTGTATAAATATACTGCAAATGATTTATCCATTCCTCTGTTGATGGTTGAGTAGTTTCCCTTTTGAGACTAATGCAAATAGTCTTGCTCAGGACATTCTTGTATGTGTCTTTGGATGCCCCTGTGCTTTCATTTCTCTTGAGTATAAACGTGGTGGTGGAACTGCCTAGTCCACAACACGCGTACAGTCAGCTTCAGTAGACAGTGCCCAACAGTGCTCGGGGGCATCCCTATCTAGCCCGAAGGTGTACTTGAGCTCTAAGTGCTCTGGACGAACCCCAGCATTTTTCAGCGTTTTCACGTTTTTTTCATCATTTGTTTTGTTTTTGACGTTCTGATGGGTTTGGGACTTTTTGTTGTTGTTCAGATGTACAACATTATAATTTGATATATGTACGCACTATGCTCACTGCCAAAAAAATTCTCTGCAGAGATCATAGTGTCAGGAACAATAGCATGATCATTCTTAGCCCTCAATGAATGCTACTAATATTGAGAACGCCACATTGTAACAACTTACAATGCTGAAAACGATCTTTCTGAATATCTATACCCACATACCAGAAAGCAAAAAAAAAAAAAAAGAAACCTGAATATCTAAAACTTACTTTGTATTCACATTGAATGGGGATTTTACTTGACCTTAAGTTTAAAAGTCATACAATTTGTAAAGATAAACTGAAAAGCTAGAGTTCCTCAATTCTGCTTGCAGATGTCTTAAAAAATGAACAAAAGATAGGAGAAAGGAAAAATAGAAAGAACATGACTGTTTTCAACAACAAAACAGGAATAGGTTTCATAGGAAAATCTTTGATTGGCTTTAATCCCCTTAGAAGTATATTTTGGGGGATGACCATATCACACACTCACACACACACACACACACACACACACACATTTATGCATTTATATGTGTGTAAAATAAATTATAAATGTAAGCAAAAATGAATGAAGTAAAACGCTGGCATCAGTGAGAAGACATTCCAGACTGCAGGTCTCTCCAACACATTGACGTGGCTTGATTGGGTGGTGGTTGCTGGGAATGCCCCCGACATGCCTGGAATCTTCATAATAATCAATTGAACTAACCATACACAACTCCTCAAAAATCCCCGCCCCCAAAAACAAAAGTAGGAGAAAGACAGAGGGAAGAGGAACAAATCATTTGCTATCGAATCCTTTACCTTGGCTCCACACCCAGTGTAGACACTTTGAAGAAGCCAGTTCCAAAGCCAACTCCCTAAGAAGATTTTCAAGTCATGGTAGTCCCGGCACCTTGAGTTCCAACAGCGCAGAGCAGCCCAGTCCTTTCCCCAGGTCCCTGACCGAACAGGGTTCCTCCGCAATCCTCCCAGACCATGTTGTGTTCACCCCGCCATAGCACCACACTCCTTCTGGCATCAGGGCCCCGGTGTACCCGTAAGCTTTCTTCAAAAGGCCATGAAATGCAGAAGGCCGGCGGCCAGTCCTTGGCCATCTTCGGAGTTGCCCAGAGCCACAGGCACTTCCCAGGCTCAGGGCGATGGCCGAGAAGACGGATTCAATGGAACCGCCCGGCAGGCCCGCCCTGTTCCTTCCGAGAGTCCTGGGTTGCCCATAAGTTAGAGAAAGCAGGTGTTTTCTACCATGTGGATCCATTCGGATCATGTCTCTGTCGTTCTGAGTACTCCACCCCCCCAGCACACACAGTCACACGCACGTGCGCGCACACCCTGTTGCCCCCCCACACACACACACACAAATAAGCGCGCGCACCGCAAGGTAACTCCCCGCTCACGGATTAACCGCGGCCTGGTTAGCCTGGCCAGCTGCCCCCACGGGCAGGAGAGCACAGCCGGAAGCGGCACGCTGGAGAAGGCCAAGCCCCACCAAAGTTGCAGGGAATTCTGCTCCCGTCTGCCCTGCCCGGGCCCTTCAGCGCTCAGGTCTCCGGGGCAGTGAGAGGACAAGGGCGCCCGCCTCCGTCACCCCCCAGGAGGACAGAGCGCCCCTTAGCCTTAGCCCACTTCTATCCTGGAGACGGGCAAGGCCTGAGCAAGGTCTGATTTTCTGTTTGCTCAGAGAGCAAGCCCATTACATCCATGATCAGTTTATTAAATAAAGCGTGCTGAGAACACTTCCTGTCTGTTTTGGCAACAAGAAACTTGGAAATAGGAACTCAACAACTGGGGCTGCAGCATCCAAATTCACTCTCTCTTTCCAAGCAGCGCCTGCTTTGCTAATTGGATGAGAGAAAGGAGGGGGCCCTTCAAATAGGACCCAGAGATTGTACAATAGAAACCCAGCAGGCAAAGCGTTTTACAAAGAGCTCAGCAATTCTCCCCTTTCTATGGCTGAAGAACCACAATTTTCTAAATTCTTTTTTTTTTTTTTTTCTTTTGCCAGATTACTGCACACAAAGGCAGATGAGGTCCTGGCTTTCTTCTAATCCTGAACAGGTTGAATCTTAAGAAGTCCAAGTAGATTTTCTCCCCAGAGCTGTCTGATCCAGGCTGAAGTGTGCGGCAACCCGGTGTGCAGGAGGCGGTGTGCCTTTTCTCCAAAAGCCAAGACCAAAGAAGTCACTCTGGACGGGCAAGGGCAGTTGACGAAAGTTTCTTTATTCAGCACAAAGTAAAAGCCTAGATGTGGAGACTGAGAGAATATTGACTTAAAAAAAAAGAAAGAAAGAAAAAGAAAGAAATCAGGTTGGTTCCCTTCCGAAAAGTGTGGATCGAAAGGTGTGCCTGGATGTTTTAACAAGATACCTGGAAGGAATTCCGATGTACTTCCTCGTTTGGCAGAGTAAAAGAGACAATGAACTCTGGCTGCTAAGATCAGGAGTGAGACTCTGATGAGAACATGACTTTTCTTTTTTGTTGTTGTTTCCTTTCATTCCAGGCTGAACACAGCCAAGCACCAGATGTTCAAATTGGTAAATTGTTGGAGTTCTCTACAAATCCCTTCAGCTAGCTACACTTGGGTGGTGGTTGTCCCTGCTGCTCTCCTGCCCCCTCCCCTCCCCCCCCCCATATTGTTGGTTTTCTTTCTTTTTTTTTTAAGGTTAAAGTTCAACCCCAGCTAAAGTTGCAATCAGAGAGTGGGAGTAAGTGTCTGGCCACAGAGTAGAGGGAGGTAGGGAGGGTGACTTTCTCTGTAGTTGTGTGTCCTAGATTTTCTGAAATGATTACATTCTGAGGACTCAGAGTCAGCTCACACTTTCAAGTCTGAATGCTGACTCATGTCCTCCCCTTCTGAGCAGCAGAAAGGAGGGGCAGAGATGGAGGGTCTGGGGGTGGGCAGTGGTTGTGGGAGCAGAGAGAGAGAGGGGGTCTAAGGACACAAGCAAGGCTCCTTTTCTGAGTGCAAACCTTCCAATTTTGTTCAAGACATGTGCAACTTGATGAAAGGGTCTTCAAAGTTTGCCCAGATGGCACTTTCTGGGTCCTTCTTCAGTCCACTCCTTTCCTTGTTTCCTTATGAGATCTTTGGGACTCACACAGTGAATAACGGGGGAGGGAAAATATCAAAAGGCTATTTCTGTCTGTTCGCAAGGATCAGTGAAATGAGTCAAATACACCAAGGGGGAAAAAACACAAAACCATAACTCAGGCTGATCTAGAAGGGAATCTTTGCTGAGACTTAAAAGTGTCATTTCCTCCAATAACTTCAATGGGTTTGTGAAGTTTGGGTCATTCATGCAGCTGGCCATCCACAAGGACTTGGAATAAAAGCTTAATCTTTTACATAGCCAGCAGTTTGATGTTGTCATTTATCTGACAATTAACAGTCAGCACACACACACTCTCCTAATCTCAGGCACTGCTGGACTTCTTCCTTCAGGGAAGTCACATGGTGTTGGCCCAGAAACCAACACACCTCTGGTGACTCAGGACAGGTTTCAAACAAGCATTTTATGTGAATATTTCTGGTGTACACAGATGTGCCTTCCACAGAAATGGTGATTAATCATTTGAGGTGGTTTTACTTTACTCGGATAATCTCTTTGGGACCACTGACTCATTTGTTCAACAAAATTTATTCCATGTCTACTAAGGGTCTTGATGAGAGCCAAGGATTCAAGGAGCTCATGCCTACTGGAGAGTCTGAATGCACTTGTAAGCACACGTACTCACACACATTTACACACAAATGTATGTATTCAAATCACACTGTGTAGCTGTGGGTGCTATGAAGGAAATGGCAGGGTGCAGTAGAAGACCCAAAGGACTAGCGGGAAGCACCTGTGTGAAGGCAGAAATGGTCAGTGATGTTGGCTGGAGTCAAGTGCTGACACAGGGTCTCCTTCACCTTTACAGCCCCTCTGCCCAGCCCAGTGATTAGCTAGCACACAGTAGAAATTTAATTGTATGGCTCTAAACTTCACCAGACTCACTAGCGATGCTCTTAGGGCTGACATCCCATCAGTGTGCACTGGCTCACTGTTCAGTTGATACTGCTTGGAGACTCTCAAATAGTGTCCTCTACTTGCACTCCTGGCAATCCCCACAGTTTACCAACTAAAGGGGCAATGGGTCACCAGCACAGCTGGAGGCTTCACAGCCCTGCTGGAGCATTCCCACTGGCGCCCAGTCTAAATTTGGAGTGCTAGAGCTGCCGTGCCTGTTAAATATTTCAAAAATTATCCCTGCTCTTAGACTTGGGGGGTAGGGCAGTATTGCATGAAAGTACATGCTCAGCTGGCTTATAACAGCTACCTGCCTTGGGAGAAATGCCTAAGATTTTGAAAGTAGTGTCCTCTTTTTCAGTCTCATTACTGTCATTAAATTGTATCTCCCTACCCCAAATCCTAAAATAGAATGGTGGAGAAATTAAACAGACCTGGCTCGGGCCTTTTATGTTATATACCGTAAATGTATAAGGTAGATAGACCATATTCAAGAGAGAGGCATTGGGTGAGAAGGGATTAAGGCATTTGTATTATCTCAGCAAGTCTGATTTTGGGCAAAGTCATTTGTATCAAACTTGATTATTTCCTTTTCCAAGTCCTACCTGGCTTTCTGACATCTGTGATACTAATAAGTCAACCAAACAGGGAAATGCTTCCAACTGTAGGAACAGGAAGAAGCAGGAATAGAAGAAGACCTGTTTAACATTCCTTTTCCTATATGAATATAAACCACATATTTGCATACATAATATTAAAATATAACTATTAAAGTAATAGAAAATTCACCTTTAAGTCTAAGGGCTCAAGATCCAATTCAGAGTGGAATTTGGGAAATCTATAAACACTTCATCTCGTGTAAACCCTCCTGGTCCCTGCCGAAATGAACTCTGCTTTTCCTTTTGTCGATGCAAGAAAGCCCTTTCCAGTCACCTGCTGGCTCCTGCCCCGCGCCTCACCCTTCGTTCCCACCACAGAGAACGCGGAGCCGCCAGGCTCTCCCTGCTCGGCCGCCTCACCCGCGTCTCCCTAATGGGAAGGGAAACATCTCTTTTCCTTTTGGGGGGCTTAGTTGAACGCCGTTCCTGCTCACCCTCTCAGCAGAAGAGAAAACACCAAACACAACAAACTGCAATGTTGTGACAATGATGACAGTTCTGACGGATGGCATCTCTTATTAGAAACATAATGAACTTGTGCTCTACAGTCCCTCTCTCCAGCGCTTTGCCTTTAAGACCAAAATCCTTTGCATGGAGCCGAGGATCCATCCACCCACCAGGAACAGCAGGAACAGGCCTTTGGTGGAGGCTGTATGGCCCTGGAGTCAGGGTCAGTAGGCCGAGCCACGCCCATCCCACATGCTTCCACTGCGCCTATTTTGCCTTCCCCAGCCCGCTTCCTTGTCTTCTCTTCTGCCTCTGCTCCTTAATGGGGTCACTGAATTCCGTTCATTTCAATCCAACTCACGTTATTAGGCAGGAGGACGTCTGTGAAAATACTCCGTAACAGGTAAGGCGTTAAGCAGCCATAACTTACTATTACTAAGTATTCATTGTGTTCTACTCCCTTTCCTGGGATCTAGGTGGGTGGGAGGGGGGACAAACAAAATGAAGAGCCTTGACCCTGACATTCCAAAAGCCTGGTGTCTAATAGAAGAGACAGAAGACGCTTTAAAAACAATTTGATGACTAGAGTCAGAATTACAGATCTTGGGTCATAAAAGTGGTCTTCCAAACCTACTGGGCAGGAAGGGACATAGGAATGCCCCTAGAAAGACATTCAAGACTTCTCCGGGCAGAAAGGGCGAGGGCACTGAAAAACACAGGGCACACGGTATGTTCCTTGCTCAAGGACTCACATGACATAAGAGCTAGATCCCTCTCCGAAAGGAAAGAGCCCCATCAGGCCCATGACAACCCTGACAGCAAACGGGCGCGTGACGACTCCCATCATTCAGTCACATCTTCAACCCTCCGTGACGCTGAAGTTAAGAGTGAAGTGTCCAAGTTTCATCTCTGTTTTGAAAAATGTCAAGTTACACCTACGGTCCTTGAATAAAGATGACAGAAATTCCCCCGTACACAGAAAGGAAACAAGTCCACTTTGGTCTGATTGAGGACTTGAAGAGACTAAGGGTTTCTCTGAGGCTCAGAGAAGAGCCCGGGAGCCGGGGGAGCAGGTGACACTCTTTCCTAACTAAAGCGCCAACTCTCTCTTATAAAGAAAGGTGCATTTAGAAGGAATGTGGTCCCCATACCGCACATCTGATCAGCTTTTGGGCAACTTCCATGGGCAGGAAGGCTTCCATCCAGAAGCAGACAATCACCTGATTGCCCTCTAGGTCTCAGGCCACCCCTGGGAAGGGAAAAGGCCCCTCAGACCTGTGGAGGAAACTCCATCAGCCAACTCAGGTGCAATGAGGCGTTTGAAGCGCCCCTGAAGGTGCTGTTACTGTGATTGGCTGTTCCACCGTTTTTTGTTTTTATGTTTTTTGGGGGGGTTTTTTGTTTTGTTTTGGATACAGGTAAATAACATGATGTCTTTTACTATTATAGAAACTACATCTGGGAGAGTTTTGTTTCTGTTTGGGGCTTTTACCAGTTCTGTATTCAAAGACCAACACAAAACCCCTGTTTACTTTCTGTCCTGGAAGATGCTATCAGCTTGTTTGAGCACTTCCTAGAAACCCTCCCCTCCCCCCACCCCCACGCCTCCTCAGTTTGGCTACAGAAGGATGTTTACCTCTGACCCTTACCATCAGATTTCAAACCTTGTCAACCTTTTACCAGCTCTGAACACACAAAGCCACCTCCCCTCCAAGGACTCTGGGCTCTCCTGGATGCACTTCAGTGATTTTTCCCCCCTAACTTTTTGCATTTATAAAATTTCAGAGAACCAGATCTCATTCCCATTTTAGACAATTTTGTCAGCTGTGCGTTTCCTAAGACAGGGATTCATATTCAAAGCTGAGAGCAAAAGGAAACTTTTTTTCCATTAAAGAAAAAATAAAAAAAGGAGCAAATAGGCTTAGAACTGCTGCACCATTTTAGCCTTTCCAAGGCCAAGTGAGGACAGAGCTGTAATTAGATTCTCAGATTATAATCTTCTGATTATATCCACTTCTTTTCCTCTTTCACATTCATTCAAAATCACTACTTCTTCGACAAAGTTGAAAAACTGAATATTTTGATCATAAACTCTCATTGAGTGATTGACAACAGAAGCCAGAGGGGGACAATACTCTCTAAATTGGATTCAAAGCAAAATTAACAACCAAGAGATTCGAAAGAACTATTGAGCGAAATAAACCTCCGGAAGATGTGAAAGAGCTGGGTAGTTTTAAAACTCTTCCAAATCTACAATTCAATGTGTTTAGCTGGCTAGTTGCTGTTGAAATTAGATCAGCAAAGAATCAACCAACAGGAGAGACAGTAGGATCAGACAGCTAGGACAGCATTTTTGTGCCAAAAGACCCTGTAGAGAGGGAATGCGTGTCATTATTCCAGGGAGGGGGTGGGGAGGAAAAAAAGAGAAACCCTTCTGGCATCCACCCACACAGAAAATTTTTGTACTTCTTACCATGGAAATATTAACTTAGAAGAAAGGAAAAGACCCTTGGGGACTTCCATCCTCAAGCCTTTCTGAAAGGGAAATGCCCAGAAGCACATCCAGAAAGTAAGACACAGGCAGATGGATCAGTGCCGAATCCAGACACCAGATGTGGCTGCACAAGCTGCACTTACTCACCAGGGACTTGGGCAGATCACTTTCTCACACCACGTGGTACAGCCTTCCTGGCCGCCTGCAGCCCCGGGCCCACTTGTCAAGACTACAGCCGAGCCCGTGGTTTATGGAAACATCGCATTGCTGCACCCATCCCTGCCCAAAGCATGCACCCCCTGAGCATCCCGGGCCTCCCGGGTCGTGTCATCTCAGTTGTCCTGCTTAAGATCTTTGATCCCTCATGGGCAGGAGCCCGGCCCTAAACATACCTGGGGACCCTGGTTATGCTGAAGCCAAATTCCTTCACCCTTGAATAAACCTTTAACCTTCTGTTCCTAAAGTCTCATGAAATAGAGTTGAATGGGTAATCCCAGGAGACCGCTAATAAACTTTCCTTATATGCAATTTCTCCCTATTTTTTCCCCTTCAAAGAGGAGAATTCATGAAAGCATTTGCACAAAGTCAAATGGAAATTACAGCATTCAGCATCCATCTTTTCCCCTTACAAACAGCATCACACGCACTGCGGGCTGATGACTGATCACAGGAGACGGAGATGTGGCGGTACTCTCGTAAAACCTACCGTATCAGTGACGTCTTCTCTTTAGGTCCCAGGTGCCTGTATGTTCCAGGTTCAAGATCAAGTACAAAGTCTGGAAAAGAAACCACAAAACATGTGTTCCTTCCCCAGTTCCGAGTGCTCCAGCTCCATTGTGTGCCTGGGACTACACAATCAGTTCATCTAAGTGTTCATCTACAGTTGAAGATGAACACTTCTCGCCAGGTAGCTGATGCTGATTTAAAAATGGGGTTGTTCTCACATGAAAGGCACTGAAATATATATATGTTGTTGTTGTTGTTGTTGTTGTTGTTGTTGTTGAGAGGACTTAGGTGAGAATGTTTAAAATCCTGAGTTTCAGGCCTAATTTTGCCTCTGACTAGCCATCACTAGGTATTTCTGGATAAAAAGATCTCATTGAAAACATGAAGGGGGTGAACTAACAGCTTTCTAAGGCTCCTCCAATAATTAAAAGTTCATGGCCCATTTTTCTTTACGTAAGTATTGAATTACCCAGTTATCTACAGTCACTCAAACTGATCTTTCCTCGCTGCCCAGCCTGCCAGGCCAAGGCTGTGCCAAGTGCCCAGTGAGAGGGGCAACCTGCCTCTGAAAGCTGAGATTTTGCTGTTTCTAAACCTCGCGAGGCTGTCTCTTGTATGGCTCATTGCCTGCATCTCTTCTTCTCCCTGTTCATACAGGTGCCTCAGAGTGAACTCTCTAGTTGATTCAGCCAAAAAAAAAAAATCACCTGGCAGACGTGCATCCAGGAGGACTGCCGTGCGTATAACAATAGGACATCAGAGCATCAATGAACCTTAGAAACTATCAGGATGAAGGGCCTCCAAGCGCTCAAGGGAATGTACACGGAGGTTCATTAGAATGTAGGAAAAATATTATGAATACATCACTTGCTTTTATTTATTTTATCAAATCCCTTTGAACTTCCATTTTGGGTATGTTGTATAACGTACTTAGTATATTAGAAACTTACAGTGCATATTTATTTATAAGTTAGTATATATTTTGAACCATGCATGCCCAACTTTTTTTGTTGTTGTTACTTATAGGGGTGTGTGATCAAGAGTTCAAAGACTAATCATATGAGGGCTGTCCAAAAAAAAATACAGCCATAAATGCCTCTATTTTTCATATTACATGGCTGGATACTTTCTGGACAGCCCTTATTTACAGCTCCAGACCAAGTTCTGTCCACTGATCTTGTAAATAATGTTTTATTACAACACAAACTTATTTGTTTCTATAGCATCTGTGGCTGTATTTTTTTTAGTCCTTATTAAAAATCTCCTAAACATAAAACTCTGTGTAAAAATGGATTGTGTACATCTATCTTGGTGAACATTTAACCAATAATATGGGGTTTACAGTCTAATGCAGGAAATAAATTTTTCACACACACACACACACACTCACACAAAGTCACACGCAAACAAATACTACAAATATCCTAGTCAAGTGCTTTGAAGGAAAGAAATAAAAGTGCCACATGGGTGTATCATGGAGAAGCTTGACCTAAATGGGGATGCTTCCGTGGGGAACTGACATATGAGCCAATCTTTCTGCAGGACAAAATACAAAATGGGAGAAACCATTGTCCACTAACAGGTAAAAGTATGTGCAAAAGCTTTGTAGCAGAGGGAAAATGACATATTGAAGAACTGAAAGCAGACCCGTGGGGTTGGAGCACCAAGTGAGGGTGAGTGTGGTATAAGAGGAGGCAGGGGAAGCGAGATGCACCCACGCTAAAGATGTTGATTGTTCTAACAGTGAGATCACTCTGGCTGCTGTGTGGAAAACTGTAAGAAAGCTAGAATGGAGTAATCATGTTCATTGTCCAGCCCAGGTATGAAATTAGGTTAGACCAGGGAGTGGTAGAGAGAAATAAACAGATGTGGGGAGATGTTTAAGCAACAGCAATATAGAAGACTTGGTGGCACAGAATGTGAGGGAAAGGAAGCTGTCAGGAAAGATTCTTCAGTGTCTGATGTGGGAAATGGGATAACTTCTCACAGCTATAGAGGCCACTGACAGAGGAGCAGGTTGGGTGAAGTTGGGGTAGCTGTGGGAAGTCTGTGAGGACTACTAAATAGGCATCTTTGGGGTTCCTTTCATGTTAACAAGTGGAGAGTTCAGGTAGACAATAGTAGAGATGTTCTGGAATACAAAAGAAATATCTGAGCTGGACATACAAAACTGACATTCATAGGCATATAGATGATAATTACATCTACAGGCTCAAATGATGTTGCCCCGGGAGAGGACAAGGGCCGTCTGGAAAGTAGCCATGTAATGTGAAAGTTAGAGGTACTCATGGCTGGCGTCTCTCCCAACAGCCCTCACGCACCGCGATAAAGAAGAGCGTCTGGCAGAGAAAGACAAACACTGTATGATCTCACTTACATATGAAATATAAAATGTTGATGTTATAAAATAGAGAATAAATTGGTGGTTGCCAGCAGAGGGGAAAATGGTACAAACTTCCAGTTATAAGATGAAAAATTGTGGGATATCTAATATACAGCATAGTAATTATAATTAACAACACTGTATTGTATATTTGAAAGTTGCTAAGAAAGTAAATATTATGTGTTCTCACCACACACACACACACACACACACACACACTAATTATTTGAGGAGATGGAGGTGTTGACTAACCTCAATGTAGCAATCATTTCACAATATGTATGCATATCAAGTTGTACACCTTAAACTTATACAATGTTATGTGTCAATTGTATCTCAATAAAGCTGGGGACGGGGAAGAAGATGGCCTAGAAGACTTCAGGAAACACACGCAGTCAAGTACATAAGGACGCGCTTCCTCTAAGAGATGAGAGAAGACCTGAGAGGTTGTGAGAAATAAAGAGAATGAGGTATCACAAAAACCAATGAAAGAAAATGTTTCCAGAAAAAGAAGTGGTCAAGATCTCCACTCCCAAGGTAGAACTCCAGGCTGCGGCACCATTCTGTAAGAGATTCAGTGGTAAACAGGAGCCTCGGCAAGGAATGTGCTGAAGCTGAAAATAACCATCAGAATTTTGTTTGGTTAAAAAAAAAAAGGGATTCTTCCCTATTAGACTTTATTTATCAACTTTGGTGATACCAATCTTTCCTAAAAATTTATGCAGTAATTAAAATCTAATCAAACACAGTGATTCACAGAAGTCTCTATATTTCCTAAGCTCGCCTCCAATTCCCCACCAGGTGGCTCACATTTTGGGGCAGTAATAGAAAGCTCCTTCCATAGTGCTGGCTAAGACAATAAATACAAATGTCATAACTCTCAAAAGCATCAACTAATACCAAATAGGGCTCATCCTCAATCTCCTTAGGCAGGGCTTAATACAACACGGGACCTGTGTAAATAATGGAAACCATGTAAACATTAGTAATTGGCACAATAGGTAAGTTACTGTTGGGGATTTACAAAGCTCCTTTAACAACAGCTTCTATAACTTCCCATCTGGTCTGCTGACTATTACTTCACGTCAAATCTAGTCTATACCCAAAGGATTGACACAGGGAGTTGTAATGACTTGGCCAAGACAATGCAAGTCAAGTAGGTCTTAAGGGCAGAACCTACCTGCCAGAGCAAGGTTATTTCTTATTCTTCATTGTGCTCCCCACTAATGCAAACAAAATTATGGGCTAGTTATTGAATGACAGGGATATGAAGGAGTGGTGAGTAAATATAACAAGTTACTGAGCTACATACTGAGGGTTTGTGTATTATACTTTATTATACACACACACACACACACAAACACACACACACAAGTATAGACATAGACATAGATATATCATACTTTACTAAAAATAAACATGAATATGAATATTGTTTGATTTCAAAATGTTTACTCAGAACTGACCGACCTCAGGCTGTCACCAATTGTACCAAAACATTAACTTCATTTTAACTTTATTTTTCATAATTTTTTTGATAAAAATGGCGGGGGTGGGAGTGGTTGCCCCTGGAGGCCTAAACCCATAACTCACATCTTCTATACTAGGCACTTAAGATACATCAATTACATTTAATCATCACAGAAATTCAGTAAAGTGGTCATTATCATTCTAATCTCACCGGTGAGGAAAATGGAACTCAAAAAAGTTAAATGACTTACTATATGAATCTGAGTCCTGAGACAATGATGATTTCAACAAACCTAACTTGCAATAAAGAAAAGTTGCCCAGGAAGCAAAGTGACCAAGTGGCAAGCTCCATCCGTATCCTCAAGTTCTAAGGTCAGGACACAAGGAAGGCCCATCAAGGAGGAAGGCAGAAAAGAGAAAGGACCCAGACTGTGGAAACAAAGTTTGCATACGTATGGGAAGCTTGATAGAAATTGTTACACACAGTATATGTTTGGAAAAGTAAAGCATGAGGAAAGAAGACACAAATAAAGAATTTAACTGTTTAAAGATGATTATTAGTCAGTATAATGTTAGTCACTTTTGAACCTGAGGAAGACAGCCAAAATAGAAACATGTTTCCTTTCTAGACAAATTTTCCCCAGCTATTTAAAAAAATATTATTATACAATTATTCTGAAGCAAGTGTGTCACATCATTAACCTGTTTACTTGTTCACCTTTTCTAAATGTGTTTTCTTGGGTCTGGCCACTTGCTGAACTCTCTCATTAACTGTTGATTATTATTTTTTAGGTAGTCATATAACCCAACAATAATGACAATTTATAATTCTTCCTCTTTATTTTCAATCTTTATGCCTCATTTATTTTATTTGACTTACTGCATTGCCTAGATATTGAAATTCAAGGTTGAATATTAGTAGTGATAATAGGTATCCTTTCTTTTATGGAAATGCTTCTAATTTCACATTTGTGTTCTCCTTTCCTATATTTTGACTTCCCTCTCACATTACTCTTCTTTCTTTGCTTTCACTGTATTTTATCTTTAACTTGCAGGGAAATATTGAAAAATAATGAATTAAGTTTCTGATCATTTTCCTCTGGGCATGGAAAATAAAGGCCAGAGGGCTGAGGACTCAGAGCTGCTGAACTCAGGGAATCCCCAGAGCACAGATGAGGGCGAAGATGAACTTAAGCAGACACCCATAACTACCCAAGTAGAAGAGGCAAGTGCTCGTCTTCTAAAAAGTGGTGAAGTCAGGGTGGGAGTCCCAGAAGTCCAGTATCAAGGAACCAGTGCCAGGCCCTGGCTCCAGATAAATAATCTGCACATGATTTATCTTTTTTGTTTTTAACAAGAACAGAGGTCTATAGGCATTTTCATATGGACCAGGGTATATGCATTAGTGGACTATAGAAGAAAGCTGATGCAAAAGAGATGCTTCTATCTTATGAAACTTATTTTTAGGAATAAAAATCAGTTTTTAACCTTTTTTTCAGATAAGTTATTGATACTAAGTAATTTTCCTGCCTGACAGGTGATTAAAGAATTTGAAAAATCCGCAGCATCTACCTCACCAAGGCAGGTAGTCTTTAATCACCTCTGACTTCCGACCTCCCATCCCTTAAATCTCCTCTTTGGCAGAACATGGAGACTGACAGAAATGCTCAACCTATACAAGAATCACTACCTCATGGAAAGAATAGAAATGAACTCTTTTACCATCTTTAATAATTGATGCTTATTAATACATTTAAAATATTCAAAATGTGTATGTATACAGGAGGAAATGAGGTATAGATACATTGTAATTTTAAATATATATTAAATTACTTTCTTGACTCTGCTGAGATCCTTTGCATACATGTAGAGACTGTACCATCCAAGATGTCATAGACTTGACTAACCCCAGGTACACTGGGTTGTCCTGGGAAAGCTGTGCAGTTGTGAGTCAGGCATTACTATAGACATACCTCTGACAATGGATTTTTTAATTCCCTCTCTGAAAATTGCTACTGTGATTTTGCAATGCTGTGATGATACCACAGAGGGACTGTGTCCATCAGAAGGTAGCACTCCTATCCCACTCCTCACCTTCCTGCACTAGCATGCAAATACAAACAAGGAGCTCAGAGCTGAGAACTTCGTTGAGAGTAGAGGCTAGTTTTTGACATCTTAAATTGAGAAAGGGAGAAAAGGGAAAGAAAAATCAAACTCTAACTGTGCAATCAAGAACACAGAGTAATAAAGAGAACAAATGAAGCATTTCATACAGAGGAAACATCGCGGGAGAGTGAGATTATTGTTCACATGCAAGTGCTAAAGTGAAGATGCGAACTTAACGGGGATTCCTGGAGAGTCATTTTCTAAGACCAGGCTTGATCCCTGCTTCTCACTAACAGTATTTTCTTTTTGAGTCATGACTTTGCTTGCATAGCCATAGTCGTGGCCAAAACATTTAAGATCGTCGTTAGAAGAAGAACAAAAACTTTTCCTGTGTCGACATGATTTTCTCATCCTGGAAAACATTAAAGGCTAAAAGTTTAGCAAGCTGAATTTTTATGTAATTCTTATGTGTATATCCCGACCAGTGGAGTTTAATTCTTCACAGATTTAAAGTTCTGTTATCAGAAGTAAATTTTTAAAAACAAACACCCTTACATCTGCTTCCTAAGACACTCAGTCACTCCCACCAGGTACAAACAATCAAAATACATGCAAGTATGATTCTCAGAAGGTCTAGTAGCTAGAGAAACCCTGCCTGTCCAAGAAATGTGTATGACATCTTACCTCTTTCTTTTCCTGGGTTCAGACTCTTAACTCACTAATTCATTATTGAGTCAGAAAACCATGGTCCATAGGCCCTTGTATATCCCACAAGCTAAAGATGGCTTCACATTTTTAAACAGAACAAAATCAAAAGAATACTTTTGTGACACATGAATTTGTTACACAAAGTATGTGAAATTCATATTTTAATGGCCTTAAATCAAGTTTTATTGGAACACAACCAGACTTAATCACTGACTTACCATCTATGGCTGTTTGCAAGCTACAATGGCCAAGTTGAGTAGTTCTGACATATAGTCTAGTAGTTCTAGATCATATGACCTACACAGACTAAACTATTTTCTCTCTCGTCTTTTGCTGAAAATGTTTGCCAACCCCTGCACCATACAAAATCTGGCCATCACCATCCTATCATTTGAAAGGTTCATATTTTATAATGTACACAGTATAATGCCAATGCAATATCACTAAAAAGGACAAAAGCAATCATTTACATAAGATTTTGTGAGACAATCTTTATTTTAAATATTCAGCCATGTTATATATCATTATTCTAATGCTTAAGTCATGCCAATATTTAAGGTTTTAAAACTGTATCTCCAGATTCCCTCTTGCATGCAAAAGAGACAAAAATCCTTGGTCAGGGGCACATGTCCTAATTTGGGGTGGAAGCATGCTGAGACTTTGGTGTTTCTTATGATTAGATGTAACCTGCAGTTAAAGTTTGATAGAAACACGCAACCAAAAAAGTTACCAAGAAGCACAAACATAAAACACTCTCAGAAAAACTCAGCCAATTACATCTTTGCTCTGAAGAGAAACAATTCAGCTGGCTCCATGAACAGTTTCTTGTGCCAAGTGGAAAAAATCTACTCCATCTACTTAGAAATGATTTTCAACTAAATTTCCCCCTGAAAGAGTTGACACATTTACAGTTATTAAAATATTAATTTGTAAGCAGTTTTTAAATCTTTTCAGATTATCTGGAGGGTATGGGCTGGGGCATAGGAACCTGCTAAGGAGATTAATCTAGAATGTAAAGCAGCCATGATGCCAAGAAGTCTCGTTTGATCCGAATAGAGGTCCAAATGGTTTGCAAAACAGGACTGGCATTTCCACAGGAGCACCCTGAAATGCTTAGAGGCTGATGATGTAAACCACCGTCATCACCCCCAGGATGTTTCTCAGGAGCGGCAGCTGGAGGTGGAAACAGACCAACTGGAGGGGTTCATTATTCGATTCTGTTTTAAAGGTAGAGAACCCATGAATTTTTCTCAGATTCTAAAATAATTACATAGGAAATGGTCAAAGAGTCCCCTTATTTAGGCCTTATTTAGGTCCTTATTTAGGGCCTTATTTAGACTTCCAGAGGAAATAGTCTCAGAATTGTCTAACTAATAGCCACAAAGTGTAACCTGGGCGCGCTCTGTTCATCATGCAGGATGCATGCAATACGTGACGACTAAAGGGAGGGCACCACATCCCAAGGGGCTTGCATGCTTGTTTCAAGAATCAAGACAAAACTAACCATGTCATTTCCCAATGAAATGATAATGAAACAACATAAGAGAAAGAAAATAATAACAGAGACTGAAATTATACAGGACTTCGAGGAGACTCCCGTGTACTTTTCCTAATGAGGCCCACAGCTCTGCTCCATAGATCATAGCTGGGGGCAGAACGGAGCAGAAATCATTGTGCTTCTCCCTCTGTCTGCAGAGAAGGTAACCGAAGGAGACCAGTTCCGCACCTAATGCAGCGAGTGAACCCAAGACGCCAAGTATCAGGAACCGCACACCTCGCAAGGCTGAGCGTGGGGAGGACCCGCAGCCAAGGTGTGGGAGGGTAAGCGGAGCAGCGGAGATCACAGGAAACTGCTGGCAGTGTGAGAGAGAGTGAAACCGACAGGCTTCTCTGAAACTGTAGCCACAGAATTGGCCAAGGACTCTACCAGAGGGCTCTTACACATTTTTACTGTGGTCAAGAGGAAGTCTAAAGAACATCGTGATAAAACAGTATGTATACTTGGATGTCCTCAGGGACCACATCTTCACGAATATAACCATACTATCTGCGGCAGTAACTTGGACTCACCCAAGGTCAGTTTTCAAACTCTTACCCAATTTTCATCATCATCAAAACCACCAATTCCTGTGGGAGCTTCCTGGGGGATTAAGGTCTATGATCTTACAAAAAAGCCCAAGGACCAGCCCCAGGAAGGACAGACCATTTGGGCCCATTATGTTCTTCCAGCTGAGAAAAATATGGCACCTGGCCTTTCTGTGCTATCTCCACCTTCTCTCACGAACCTGGGTCACAAAAGGTGAACAAGCAGGCACGTTTCTCTGATCTTCTGCACATTCCGCAGACTTAACTCTCACCACTGATCAGGAGAACAATTTCTCAATGCACCACAAGTCCTTTGGCAATTCCCTACTTTAATATGTATTTCTGGACTTGCATGTCAGCTTAGGGTTCATGCCCTTAATAATTCTTTCTGTTTTATAAAGTTAATTGCCTCTGTAGCTGTTTCTACACCCTTAGGTGCCATCGCATTTTTCTTTCTTTAATGTGAGCCCTCATTCACAATGACTTCAGAGCTGTAATTTATGGGACAGACTGAGTCACTGAGCTCAGCTGGCTGCCTCTGTCCTGGTTGGTGTACTTCCTTCTTTTCTAAAGGGAATTTTCTTTGAAGAAAAAAAAAATCACTTTTAGATTAGTTGTTACAGAATTTTTTTTTTCTTGGAAGGGAGTTTTCTTGGGAAATTATGTGAATCCATAAAGGTGAAGTTCTCATAGAGCAAAATAAGCCTACTCTTCAATACATGTTCTGAGCATTTACAAAGGCTCTAGAGAAAATCATCTGTGTGGAGATTGTCTTTAAGACACTTTAATGGAAAAAAATCTTTTTTTAATAAAACTGATTTAGGTGTCAGCCATTTAATCTCTTTGGGCCTCAGTGTCCTATCATGAAATAAATTAGATAACATAATTATATTCTATCATGCTGAGAATAAACATAAAACGAAAAGTGCTTTTAATACTAAAATTAAAAATAAGGTGTGCTCTATTAAAACCAAAAAACCATACCATTTACAAGCCTATAAAACAGGAGATGATATATAAGGCATTTTACTATAGTGGTCCTTTTCATAGTCTACTCATGCAGATCTCTCAAAATGTAATCCAATTCAAAAAAAACTAATTCAATTCACAAAAACTGATAAATGTGACCACTCTGGAGCCCTTATACTGCTTGAACAAGATGTCTTTACGTGTGTACATACATTGAACAATATATCAAAATGTTTGATACATTGATATTCTAGGCATTTCATAAACATGACTCAATTTAATAATCATAACTTAACATTTACAGGTAAGAAAACCAAGGGTCATCTGGGTGACTACTGTTTGGACTCCACCTGAGCCTGGCATAAGCATTTACACTAACTCGATGCTTTGTAGAATTTGGTTCCAACAAGTCCTTACTTTGTCGGAAAAAGGGATCTGGTCAAGTATAGTCATTCCTTTCAAATAAATTTTTGGTTTAAGTTCCTTTTTATTTTTTTCACTCCCACAACGCTTTTCAATTTTAATAGTTTTCTTTTTGTTTGTTTGTTTCTTTCTCTTTTGTGGCTGGGTTTGATCTTGAATAGACTTCTTAGGAAAACTGTGTTAGTGTACCACTGGAGGCCAAAGAGCTTCCTGACTGAAATAGGCAGGTCACATTGGAGAGTGTGGGCCTCTTGGGGTGGGGAAGTAGCCCACCTCAGTAAGCCCTGAGAAGGGACTTTCTCACTATACTCACTCTCTTCAGTTCATGCAAAAAGTTATAGTCTTTTTTCTAAAGGCAATTCTGAAAAGATTGTGCCTTCACGCTAGTTTACTTATTGGAAATGTGAGAGCTATCTGAAAAAAATCCAGCCATAAATGCCTCTATTTTTCATATTATATGGCTGGATACTCTCCAGACAGCCCTTGTAAGTGATCACCAGAAGATTTAACATCATTCTACAAAAGCAATTAATCCAAATGTTTACTTCCAAATTGTTACCTTCCCAGTTCTAAGTTTATAAGCAAATTAAGACTTGCCAAATATTGGCCTTGAATGTCAGTGTCTGTCCTAAGTACATAACTCCTAGGACTGAAGCTATGGCTCAAATGACATTTGGGGTACCAAAACTTTGGGAAGATTTCCTTTTTTTCCCCTCATTCTTATCTTTCTCACCTGCCATTTATAGAGTAACATGAACTTTGAGCGCTTTCTATTATAGATGTGATCTTTGAAGGAAGAAATTGTCAGAGTGTTTCATTCTATTTGGATGAGATTTGTTTTAAACTGATTTTTTTCCTATTGAGTGTTTTGGATTTCTAATTGAGAAAAGCCTTGGAAATTCCAAAAGTTGCATGTTAGCAGCTTCTTTATGGTCCACGTTGTTTCTAACACACTGACAGCTGCTGGTTCTATATCTGGAGGGTGAGAGCAGTAGTACTACCATGTTCCTTCATCAGCCATCATAATCAACCCAGTTGTCCTCAGATGATACACTCTGTGACATATCATCTTGACTGTACATTCCTTTATGGCTGTGACTTCTTCCACTTAAACAACTTACTTCACTGACATAAAGGATCTCCTTACTCTGGCCCAGCTGGAGCTAGAAGAGAAGCCTTTTCAGAACATGTGTTTCTCTTCCACGGAGAAGATGTAAACCCAAAAGTTTGAAATGGGCACCATGTTGTAAAGTTAGGCCTCAGCATTACTCCAAAATTCATGATATCTTGGGAACCAGGTGTGCAGTCAAAAATAACCGCTTTCATTTCTACAACACTTAGAGTAAACAAAACTCATTTACATACATTATTTCGTTTGATTCTAACAATAATCTTGTGAGGTAAACAGGACAGAAACTATTATTGCTGCTTTTCAAATAAGAAAACCCAGATTTGAATGTCATTATTGTCATTTCAAAACAATGGTAACTAACAGGGAATGGGGTGTTTGGGCACAGTGTAATTTCATACCCATTGCCACACATGCACTGAGGACAACACTGCAAGAAGTCAGACAAATACCATTATTTCAGTATTCAGATGAAGAAACAGACAAATGGAACCTTTATTAGTATCTCTGCTAATAGATAGACCTACAAAGCTTTTGTATAACACTCCCCTCAGTAACTGTCCCTCTCTGTGGGCAGCTCGTGGAGAGGACAGGCCAGAGCTTTGTGTGACATGTTCTGCTTGCTAGCTCTAACTCCACCCCTTCCCTCCCACTCACTCCCAAATCTACCCATGAGCCTCAACACAGCTGTGGAGAACAACACAATTAGACATATTTTTATTGATAATTTGAATAAAGGGAATATAAATAACATTACTGAAATTTTGGAAAATAGAAAAAGAAAAAGAAACCACCACGAAGTCTCATGACCCTAACTAAACCTGTTAGTATTAGGGTAAGTTTCCTCTAGCTTTTTTTCTCCCTATGCATCTGCTTTTCTCTTATTTGTAATTATAGGATATATTTGTATACATTTTAATTGTGCATTTTCGGCTAACAATTGTATTCTAAAGTGTTTGTCTTGTCACTATACTGTTCTTTTTAATAGCTATTAATTCTATGAAGCACATAAAATAATTAATTTTCCATAGCCCTACTGGTGGATACTTAGGCCAGTTCTGCTGTTTCATGGCTATAGCTGCCCCCATACTTTGGATTTCCAGAGGCAGGAATAGAGGTTCAAAAAGCACAGACACTTTTCTGACTCTTCATAGTGTCAACTATTTGCTAAGGATTTGTCCTAATTTAAACTGCCAATAGCAAAATGTAAGAGATCCATTTCATGAGGATAATTGTTGTTCTAATTTTTGCTATTTTATTATTTATTATTTAAATTTGTATATTGCTCATTATTATTACATTTCAACATTTTCTTTCTTTGTCATTTTAACAGTTTTTAATGAAAGCTGCTTACTTTATTCCTTTACCGTGGGCATTCACCCGGCAAGGTGGTTATCCCTGCACCAAAGCTGGATAGAGAACATAAAAAGATCCCTGAACGTAAAGCCAAATCACATACTCCTTTTATAAATTGTCTGTTCATGACAATTAGACTTTGACGGTATCATTTCATCGAATAGTTAAAACTATTGTTAGTCCCCAGAGCATGAAATAAAACGCATAATTAGGAAAAATAATAGCGTCTAAAGTGATTTCGAAGATCTTCTCCTGGTGCTTTTCTCACGTAGGGTAATCAGAGGTTGATTCATGCATGAGATATGAGAAACACAGTTAAAATCACATCCATGTCCCTGAATAATCCTAAACTAAAAAACTTTCCCTCTCTTTACATTTGGCTGCTTTTCTCATTAATCAGCACAAAAAAGGTAAATGTACTGTATTACAGGATCAAACCCAGGCCCTACATACTATGGGTTAATTTATTTAGGACAAATCAAGTAAATGTGCTAAGCCTGACTCTTCATTTATAAAAAAGAATAATATGTATTAATCCCAAATAGTTTCGTGGGGAAGACTGGGGAGACAGGTTATTAAAATGTGAGAAATTACCTATTTTGGCTTAGTTTTGAAACACAACTTAGAGAGCCCAGAATCCCTAGTAAGATAACACTAGAAGTGCCAACACAGACACACCATCTCATTTTCTAATCACTGAAGACACATAGCTGAGATGTAATGAATAAACATTTTTTCTTGTTTGAAGTTCAGTATTATTAAGAGATTTATAAAATCTACCACCTCTTATTGTAACAACAAGTAAAGAGTATAGGCACTAGATAACTACGGTTTCACATGGTAAATGTTTTTCCTCTTAATTCTAGACTGCAAGAGGAGCAAAAACTGTAGACTTCCCAATGCCTAGTGCAATGCAGGGCACAGTAGGCATTCAATTAATGTGTATTTAGTGAATACAGAAACTAATTTGATCAGAGTAACTAGAAGTTACTGACTCCTTTCTCAAGCTGGATAAACAGGCTGAATGGAGGAACTTAGTTTGCTGAAGATACCTGTTTGAGGAGGAGTGGGAGTTAAATGACCTAGCTTACTAGTATAAAAAGAATACACACATTTAAACACCATAGATATGCACCCTGCTTAACAATAGCCTTAACGGGTCTCATTCTTGTTCCCCAGGCCCTTCAGATATAAATGCAAAGCACAAGAGAAACTAGCTTGTGTTTGAAATCCCACCACTGTATCCTCTTAATATTCTTCAAGAAACAGATCCATTGAACTTCATTAGAACAGACAAAACTTTTTGTTTAAAAGGAAAAGGACCTGGTGAAACCCATATGCCTGTACCAAGGACAGTGAAAGGATCTAGTCCACTGACATGTTCAAACATTTTAAGGAGAGCTATTACTTCAAGCACATGTCAAGATGATGAGAAGAGGGTGTAATGAATTACAGAATAACTGGTGTTTATTCCTGAGCGGTCCCTGGGCTGCTCTGTACCTCCTGGAAACTGTTTATGTGCACAAGTCCTGTGATCATGGGGCTATGATTAGCGGATGCTAATGTGTGACAGCAGAGGAAGGCATGAATCACCACGGCGCCATATCGAAGAAAGCTCAACCAGATCAACTGTGCCTTAGAGACGGGGTTCTTTTTCTACATTCTGCCTGAATTCTAGTGACTTGGTGTTATAGGACAGGGTGGGAAAGCGGGAGGACTCATGAGGGATGAACTTTGCCATTTTGGAAAATTCCACTTCTCCCTATAATTCAGCATTCAGGAAATGACAATCTCTTAATTTGTACCTAACAGCTAATAATCTCCTACCTTTTTTCACGTATTGATCCACCAATACATTGAGCTCCCCCAAGTGCCATTCCTGCATTTCAAAAATGATTCTATCAATAGGCACACAGTCATGCTTTATCAAGAGCCCAAGATACAAATGCCACCAATGAAGAGAAGGTAAATAGAATTTGGTGACTTTTCTAAATTTCTAAGAATTGCCCACCAATGAATTTGACTGGGTGACTGAGTATAATAAATATGTCATAGCATTAGAGATATTTTGCGATCATAAGGAAATGGTAGAAAAAGGTTTTTCCTGAACACAGGACCTTTGGCAAGGTCCATACAATATTGCTTGCTAGAGTGAGATATTCTACCTGTCTTTAGTTACCAAAACAAAATGTGAATTTCAGTTGAAACACGTAACTAGAGAAAAATGGGATACGCAATACTGGATAAATCAGTCATAAGACATTCGTTCGCTTCAAGTATTGGCATTACAGTCAGCCCTCCCTATCCATATTCATGGGTTCTGCATCTGTGGGTTCAACAGTGAATCAAAAATATTGGGAGAAAATGTTAAATTGTTGTTGATGTACACTATGTGGTTAGGCTTACAATGGATGTGTCTGTACTGAACATGTACGGACTTTTTTCTTGTCATTATTCCATAAATAATATAATAACTCTTTACACAGCATTACACTGTATTGGGTTTTTGTTTTGGTTTTGGTTTTTTTTTTTTTTTGGTAGTTCCCTGGCTGGGAATCGAACCCAGGTCGTGGCATTGAGAAGCCTAGCCACTACACCACCAGGGAACTCCCTGTAGTAGCTATTATAAGTAATCTAGAGATCATTTAAAGCAAGCTTGTGTAACCCACAGCCCACAGGCCACATGCAGCCCAGAACAGCTTCGAAGGCAGCCCAACAAAAATTCACAAACTTTCTGAAAACGTTACAAAAATTATACATGAACCTTTTATTTTTATCTCATCAGCTATTGTTAGTGTGAGTGTATTTTATGTGCAGTCCAAGACAATTCTTTTTCTTCCAATGTGGCCCAGGGAAGCCAAAAGATTGGACACCCCAATTTAAAGTATATGGGGAAATGCGCATAGGTTATTTGCAAATATTATGCCATTTTATATAAGGGACTTGAGCATCTGTGGATTTTGGTATCCACAGGAGTCTTTGACTCAATCCCCTACAGATATGGAGGGGCAATTATATTTAATTGAAAAAAACTATAGGTCTGAATCCCTTGAATTTGTTATAACTGACCCTTGAGTGAGGTATGGCTATTCCATATCTTACTGTCCATTCAAGCTCTTGAACAAAGGTAGACACACTGACCATCATGAACACTGATGGCGGATTTGGGAACACAACCTCCTCTTATCTTCCTGTGGGTCCTCTTCTATCTAAGTCTGAAAAGCTGACCCATGTCTAACTCATGGATGACATGTTGGGGAAGACCAGTTAACTACAAGATACTAAGAAGAAAGCACCCTCAGAATGACACGAAGTGGGACATTTAAAGAGAGTTGCTGTCATCTTCTGATGTCTTTCCAGTGATTTTCTTAGAAGAAATCTGTCCATGATCACTCACATAGAGACAGAAAAAATCCTGGGGTTAGACAGGGCCTTTATCCATAGCTGAAGTTGATGAGGCTTCTTGGCAAAACCCCAAAGCACTTAGTTTCCTGTCTTCTCAAAGCCCTGACCTCTAGTATTTAAGGAACCAATAACATTTTCTCATTTCTGAAGTTATTTTCTCATGCAACCCACGGCAGCTGTTCTCCAGCTCAGCATTCAGACTAATTTGTTACAGAAAATGGGGTTAATGTGTCTAAAGATTAACAAAAGGCCTAAATACATGTTATGTACAACCAAATAAGGTATATAATACTTTCATCAATTATGTGTATTATAAAGCTAGAACCTTGGGATTCAGACCATTTAATTTCTAGAGGTATCTTGGTTTCTTACGTGTTATTTTGTTTTATATTTCCTTGGAAATGGGATGACAAAATATTCTGAAAATGACATAACTTTAAAACAAAACTTTTTGAAAAAAATAGTTTCTATATTAGCTACATAAAGGTACTATTTAAAAATACTTTTCTTCTGTATTTGTAGTAACCATGTGATTTCTATTTAGCTTAGCAGTCTTGCATACTTGTTTTGAGGACTGCCAACTTCTGCCCAAATAACGGGAAAGAAAGCATACATATATTGTGTTCCTTTCTTCAAATGCTAGAATTCTGCAAGTGCTCAGTCTACATGTGAGGGCTGTCCAAAAGTCATCCAGCCATGTAATATAAAAAATAGAGGCATTTATGGCTCAATTTTTTCCCAACAGCCTTCATATATCATGTTACTATCTTTCCCAACTTGAAAAAAATAATAGTGGCTTTCAAGTATAAGGGGAAAATATCTGATATTTGATTGTCCCATTGACAGTTAAAATCCATTGAAAGCCACATACATTCACTTCCTCAAATAGAAATTTCCAGGAACTCTCTCAAAAGAAAGAACCAGAAAGCTTTCCTAGCCATAGTCGTACATTGTTCCCTTGTCCTGTTTGGGGTTTTGTAGTGCTAACTGGTGGGGAAAAGGTATTGAGCTGTGGCCACATTTTCTCAAGTGTAAAGCCTTCCCAAATACTGGAGTGTGGGTCCCACTTAAGCATTTTGGTGCATGATTGTATATATCCTTGGCCAAATGCAATTTCTTGTTTCTACAAGGGAAAAGGAAGGAACAGCATAGTAAAAAGAATCATAAGACTTCTTGGATATCAAAGAGTGTTCACAAAACCACATTTGAGGAGTTAAGTGTAAATGAATCAGAAACTTATGGCTTACATTTTCCTGAAAACACACATGGATTTTAACAAAAAATAAATGAAGAAAAAAAATGTCCCCAACACAATACATTTGGTATACTGCCCACCAACGTTTAAAAGAAAATAATTCAATACTTGCAGCAGACAAAAATGGGATTTGCCAGGCTTGATCTGAGAGTTACAGGCGTGCAGCTCAGCTGTCCCTCACCAAACATAATTACCTTCAGGGACTCATTTCCTATGACCCAAACTAATTTAAGTACAAAACACACACTTTTTTAAACTTAAGATAGTAAAACAGTTTCTTAATTGCTTAATGTTTTCTTTAAAGAAAACAGCTAAAAGACACCAATGACAATGGACAAAATAAAACATAATACATTATTCTCTGTCTTAAAAAGCCATTTATTAATTTTTTTCAACAAATATTTATTGAGCATCTACTATGTGCCAGGGACTATTCTGGGCTCAAGGGACTTCTAGTAAATACGGCAGATGAAATTCTGTATTTATGAATTTACCGAGACAAGAAACTTTGTCTCTAATGCTACAATTGTGAAGCAACTCTTCAGCTATTGTCAAAAATTTGGATTTGGATATCTAGATGACTAACCTTGTGTATGTCCTGAACATCTGGGGAAGCAGGAGAAATAAAAAGGTCCCAGAGGGCCCCAAGTGGATGTTATAGCAGGCAGGTCTCAAGTTCACTTGGGTTGGCTTTCTGGCAAACATGCTATGAACACAATGATGTAAACTGATCTGATTTTCCCAGAGAAAAGCAAGTTATAATTCTTCTCAAGGGTCCGATTTTAATTAGCTACAAATTATACCACCATACCCTATAGAGCACAGATCTTTACCTGAATATAGATCAATTCAACAGGCTAAGTACTCAGATAACATTTTATTTATTTCCAACTCAAGAGAGTTGCTATGAGAAACAGGGGGAGATCATAGGGCCTAAAACTCAGCTTCAGGTATTGCCTAGTACTTCAATGCCCTGGCCTACATGTGAACCATACAATGACAGGATATTAAGGTGGATCTACAACTTCCAAAAATTGTCCACAGCTTCTATTAATATCTTCTACCACACGTTCAAACCCACACACTGCTGTTCCAAGCTCTGACCTTCTTGTATGGCTCTACCAGTAGCTACATAGCCCTCTACCCAAATAGGTATCCTACTTCCTGATCCCCAGCATTCTTTATCTCAACATTCTACATGTTTTCTTCCCTGTTATATCCCCAGTGCCTACCCCAATGCCTGACATACATAATAGTAAGTAGGACATTTTTATTGGTTGGATGGATGGATAGGTGGAAAGATGAATGGATGGATGGACAGACAGATGAATGAATGAGTTTCCCTGGAAAAACTCCAGACATGAGTCTCCTGGTCTTTCAGAAACTAATGTTTCCATGATGACTCCTGGTGAGAAGCCCCTATCAGATTTGCCTCATCTCTAAGTCCCTCATAGGAGTCAACACAGGTAGACTTTACTGTCAAAGAGGTCAAAGTTCATATTCTATCCTCTATTAGCTCTATTACCTTGCCCAATTACTATATATCTTAGGGCCTCAGGGCCTCATATCAGGTTGTTGAGGATGGCATGAGAAGTAGGCTGGCCAGATGTACTCTCTTAGACAAGACAGAAAACAATGGCACTGTCCCATTTCAAAAGGTACTTCGGCTCAGCCTATGAGATGCGCTCCATAAAGCACCAGGCACGTGCTAAACTCTCCTTCTCTACCTGTCCATTTTCTAAGGTAAATTCAAGTCAATTAAGTTGGGGGGAAAGTTAATCAACCACATGCAATTAAATTTTACCTAAGAACTCCGGAGGAAGAGGGCTAGGAACAGCAGAGGGAAAGGCTAGGAGGTCTTCAGGAACTGTGTGAACTTTGTCTTGAGAACAGCCATGCCTGAGGAGGGTCACCAGGGAGACTAACATAAGGGAGTCAAAAAAGGGGGAAAGGGTTGGTCCTAGATCAGCGGTTATCAGCCTGTGGGTTGCGACCCCTTTGGGAGTCGAACGACCCTTTCACAGGGGTCGCCTAAGACCATCGGAAAACACATATCAGATATTTACATGACGATTCTTAACAGTAGCAACATTACAGTTATGAAGTAGCAATGAAAATAATTTTATGGGGGTCACCACCACATGAGGAACTGTATTAGAGGGTCGCAGCATCAGAAAGGTTGAGAACCACTGTCCTAGAGTGTACTAAACTCAAAATATGTCAGAAAGCAGTGACAAGGTCAGCAGTCTCCAAAGTGCCTAAGATGACTAACCGGGGTGTAGACAGAAAGCATAAAGAAAGGCTTTATGTAAATAAAGTTGTTTTAATACCAAAAAATAGAAAAATCTTTTAATAAATGAATCTTTATCAGTATTTCCTATACAGGTTGGCACTGGCCTCCTCCTTGACATATGACACATTATCCATATGTCAAGAGGTCAAGGCCCCAGGATGGCTCAGGAGGAGGTGCCCTTGGTGGACAGTGTGGCCAGGGGCTTGCCGTGTATTGCAGCTCTTATGTGCCTGATTAAGTGAGCTTACAGCTCATACAACCTAGTTTTAACTAAACTAGCCTTCTCAAAGCAATCAGGTGGCCCCCAAATTTCCTTTAAAGAAACTAGCGATTGAAGATAACATGTATAAGGATCAGCAAACAACAAGAAACTGACAAAGCCAACACTTTTTCTACTCCAAATAAGAGCTCTTTATCATCCACATTATGAGATAAAAACTACAATGATCTCATCAGAGCTGACATATTAAATCACACTCTTATTAAAAATACTATTAACAATATTTATGTCAACAGGGACAAAAAATGTTTTTTGTGCCATTGAACTAAATAAAATAAAAATCATGCTTCAAACATTGTTTATTATAGCTGTAGCTCACGCCTTTAAAAGTTATGAATTATGCCTGCTTTATAAAAAATGTTTTTATATAGAACATGCATATACCTTTTCCATAAATAAGTAGACATACACTGGAGGCACATGCTCATAAATTTTTACTGACAGGGGTTTCCCCTGATAAGTTGGGAGGCCTCCAGTTGGGACCTGTATATACTGCAAGGAATCTCCTGGTTGTAACAAGCTGTGTGAGCCAAGCCCTGTCTTTGTTCCTGGAGTCCACCAACAGGATGAGGGACAGGATCCACTCTGGCTGTTACTCAGAGCAACCACGTGGTCCGCAGCCAGAAGTGGGACTCAGGAAGGAAGGCCAGCCTACATGTAGATCTACTAACACCAGTGGACATTCATGGCCCTGTTTATACCCCTTACTCATGGAGAATATTCTGAGAATGAAGTTGAGAGGAAAATGGAATTTGGCTCTGAACAGGAAGCAGGGAACTTTACATTGCAGCAAGCAGCCTGCAGCGGACTGCCACAAGATAGAATTGGAAGGTAAGACTATAAAGGGGCAGTGAGATAAGATGAATCAGACAGGGGCAGAGATGAAGAATGAAATAAACTATTTAACAAGCAAAAACAAGGAAGGAAACTTCCTGGATGCTAGGATTCTCAGTTTGAGACATTACAAGTAATAATGACACACTTAACGATGGCAAGAGGAATGCAGAAAAGAGGCCTGGGTAGTAGTGCTCAAGATTCAGTCCCACGTAGGGAATACAGAATGGGTATGCGCCGTTCTAGAAGTTGGCTGAGCCCCCAAGGAGGGTGCTAACTCAGGAGTGAAAGCTGCCAGGAAACCCAGCACACAGTGGGTCACAGTGGAAAGAGGATGACGTCTTTGCTTCATCAACCTCCCACCTTTCCTTTTCCTCCACATGCTCAGGCATTTTTAGTAGCAAGCTACCAGGGGGCAATCTAAGGAATGATGAGAAGGGAGGTGAACACGTTTACAGAGAAGAAAAAGGAATCAACACCCAGAGGATAAGAAAAGGAGAGCAGCAAAAATAAAGAGGAGAAAGGGAAGTAGCTGACCACAGAAATTGAAACAAAAATACAAAAATCACATTAAAAATAACACTTAAAGGATGACAAAAATAATGGGGCTGAGGAGTTGAGTTCCAAAACAAAAACACCGATATGAATCAATCAGCCAGAATTATACCAAGTGGTACAGTGGAATTTTACTTACATGACTCTATAGAAAAAAGCAAGCTCAGACCACATTGTGGGGGACCCAACCCCTCACTTTGGGAATGATAAAAAGTGCCTTCTCACCCACTCCCCAGAAGGCAATCAGCAAGCCTGGAGCCAGGAGGTGTACCCACACCTCTGGGCCTCTGGGCCAAGGCTCTTGTTATTTAAACATCTAACCATATTCCTCAAGGCTATGTCTTTGAATCAAAAGGACCTTGAGACTGCCAAAAAGTTGAGTTCACAATCCATGGGATAGCATGAAAATGAAGGGAAGGAATTGATAATAAGGGTAAGAGGAAAAGATATTAAAGGATTGGGAGGTCAACACCAGGAGAGATTCAACAGGAGCAGCTATCCTTGGGTTGGTTGGTTGGTTGGTTGGTTGGTTGGTTGGTTGGTTGGATGGTTGGTTGGTTGGTTGGTTGGCTGGTTTTCTTGGGTGGCTCCCTGGCTGGGAATCAACCCCAGCTGTGGTATTGAGAGTGCTGAAGCCTAGCCACTACCCCACCAGGGAACCCCTGCAGTTACCCTTGGCATAACATTTCCTCACAGATGACAGGTTGCAGCAACAAGTAAACCTGGATTTAGATGCCATCATATGTTCCTGTGTCTTGCTAAGAGCAAACATGTCAGCTACTGCCCTGATTTGGAGGAGAGAAGCTTTCCCTTTTGTCATCAACTGCAATTCTTGGAATAAACATAGCATTCTGCTTTAAGTCTGGGAAATAATGGGCTAGTTAAGTTTGGAAGTGAGGTCAGAATTAATTGCAGAACTCTTCATTCAGGGAGTTCCATAACGCATTTTGACAGCTCTGTCATCACCATGGCTGCTAGATAAACTGGATTTTTAAGTTCCTAAAGGAATTAAGGATAAGTAGGCAAGAAGTAAAACCTATTGCCTCTTAAAAAACAACACAAAACAAAACAAAAAAACTCCACAGAGCTCCACTTTCTAATTATCATGTGTTAAATGTGTTATTAAATACTCAAGAAAACATATGAAGACTGCTTTTGGTGACTAAACTTTTTTTTAAAATAGTTAAAGCTGTTTATTTTTCTTTTACTAAGATCAAATAAAATATGCATGAGCAATATATCTTATGCAAATTTTTCTCACTCTTCAGGTAACATGGAAAAGCTATATAGAGCTTATGTGAAAGTTTGATTTTTATCCCTAATATTTATATTGTAAAATTTTACAAAGGTTAATTAGATAGAAGTAAAAAAAAAAATGTGAGGGACACAATGCATGTGAAGAAGGTGCCACTCATGTGCTAGCTGAGGTCCCAAGATACACAGCTCTGATGCTCTCCTTTGCTCTGGATCATTGATAACCAAGTGTGAGATACCAGAAGATGTGGTACTATCTGATTTTAATGTGGGGGAAAGTTACCTTCCATTCAGTTCTCTTTTGATTCGTCTGATTGTATCAACTAGTAAGTCTCCGCTTAGGCTACTATGGCCTTAGCATCTCTTTGACCATTGTTTTTCCCCCTTTTAATTTCAAAGAAATGGTAATCCTCAGCCTTGGGGTATTCTGCAGGTGTATTAGTCATTTCTGGCTGTCATAACAAAATACCAAAGACTGGGTGGCTTGAAGTACAGGTATTTATTTCTCACAGTTCTGGAGCCTGGGAGGTCCAAGACCAAGATGCTGGCAGATTACACATCTAAGAGGGGCTGTCTGCCTGGTTTGTACAGATAGCCGCTGCTCAGTGTCCTCGCACAGCCTTTCCTTGTGCATGCACATGGAGACTGTGAGAGCCTTTGAGTCCCTTCCTCTTCTCATAAGGACCACCCTTGATGACCTCATATAAACTTAATTACCTCCCAGTGGCCTCACTCCAAATAGCACCACATTGGGTGTTAGGGTTTCAATATATGAAGGCAACAAGGAGGGCAGGGGATGACCAATTTTTAGCCTATAACAGCAAGCAAAATACTAGCTTGAAGTTAATACACTTTCTTTTTTTCATGATACTTATTTTTGTAGTTACCTTGCATTTCTAGCAAGTGATAGATTTCCATATATGATATTGACAAAGTAGCTACTTTTAAAATATATTTGTCAAAAAGTGAATTAACTTAGAGAAAAATATCAAGTAAAATGTGGTAATGAGGGTATAGAGATGTGGCAAAAAGTCACTAAGGTGGTAGAAAAATGACTGGTTGTCCTAGAAAGCCACGGAAAGGAGTCACTTTCAGCTTGGGTAGTCTGAATGGAGAAAACCCAAGAGACACACCCCTCATTTACTTCATAGCAGGGTGTCGCCTCCAGGACATAAGTCACTTGCATTCAAAACAACAAACACAAGACCATTTGGGCAAAATTCAGACACCTGACAATCTGTGATGGAGCTATAAACCTGTTCCAGATGTCAGAAAAATTCTTGTATCCAGCAGTTTCTCTTCACAAGGCTACATTCCAAGTAGGTTTAGAAAGGAAAATAATATTCCTAAATGGATGATGGAGTAATGTTCACTACAAGGCTACCCTGTGAAAGAACCCGTGTGTTAACCAGAGAAGGCTCGTCCTGAATACCAAGGACTTTCAATACCAGAGGAAGCTTGCTTTTTCACTGTTGTGGTGTCTGCAAAGCATCCTGCAGCTCTCCAGGGCAGCCCTCTTCCAGCCTGGGACTAGAGAATCAGGCTGTTCCCACCCATGGCTGCTAATTCTTACCCAAGGTTTGCAGGCCAGCTCGGCAAAGGAAGAGAGCACCTGAAGGTCCCAGAAGGGCTTCCTTCTGCTTCCACCTAGGAGGGGCATATTTCTGCCCATGGCCCATTGACCCAAAGTGGCTGGGAAATGCTCTCTCTCATGTGCCCAAGAAGGAGAGGAAAACGTGGTACTGGGAGCATCCAGGTGGTGTAAGAGCATACAAGCACTCACTTTGAACTAAATTATGAATCAGCTGGAGCATCAGTGAAGAACTTAGGAATGTACCCAAGAGCAGGAAATATTTTCTCTTCTATATTTTCTCAGAATAACTTTGCCAGAAGGTTTTTGTCCTCTATCAAAGGTAATTAAATTCCTCTTCAATATCCCTGGGCAGAGCTGAATACTTGGGCAGGTGCCTCATGTGTAAATCACCAATAGTAATTATCAACTTCTCGGTTAAAGAGAAACTTCAGTTTCCTTTAAAGAGGTGAAGAGTTGGGGTGGGAGCTGGTAAGGGGTTTCCAAGAACAATAAAACTATTTCTTCTCCAAATGACTTGCTGATAACTTTCTTGGAATCTGAGATTGAGATAATTCAGTGAGTGATGGTTCTCCATTGCTTTATCGTTGCTTGGATCTTTACATTTCTGTTCCAGAAACTCCCTGTTATCTTTCTACAATGCATGTTTCCATCCCCAAAGACACCCTGCTTCTGCTTAGAACATTCCAATCTTGACCAAAAGCCTTGGGATCCACTGGAACCGGAAGTTTCATCTAATGGCTGGAACTGACATGTTTAAAGGTAGGAGTTGAATGCAGTCACCCACCACCACCCCTCGCCCCACCAGAGAAAAGACACTGTGCTACCACTGCTGGCGAGACTCAAGATCTCCATCTCAATTTTCCCACCACAGCCTGCTTCTTGGAAGCATGGAAGGAACACCCATCCGAGCAAAACCGGGGCCGTTCTGCATTGTTCATGTTCTGGCTTGCCTTAAGCAATTATGAGCTAAAAAAAAAAAAAAATATGGAGAAATGCTTCAAGTTCAAATTTCACCACAACTGTCTAAACAGTTGGTAACTCAAAGGTCCTGGACACCCTGAGAATTTGGGAGCTCTGATCTTATACACATGGAAATGCAGAGGCAGTTTGGGAGTTACCATGCTTATTGATTAAATGTACTGTATGGAAGCTCTCAAGTGCTTCCTAGACGTGCCAATCCTTTGTGGCAGGTGCATAATTTGAAATCTTAGGCTGGGGATAGGAGTGAGGGTGAGGGTGGTGATCACCTTCTACTTTAGCTACTCTGTACTTCCTTCTCTTCATCGATGATGTAGGGAATAATAATAATAATAATAATAATAATAATAATAATGCCCAATTGAAATGGTGGTTGTAAGGATTCAGTGATGCTGTAAAGTGCAGGGCTCAAGAGTTATAAGCCCCTCGCAGGACCGGATGAGAGGAAGAGTGTTTCTGAGCTGGGATTGTGCAGAAGACAGGGAAGCTTCCCTGATTCTCTCTGTTCCCAGCTCTCTTTCTCAACTCGTATCCAGCCTTCTCATCTCATTGACTGCTCTTAAAATCTGGTGAGATTAGTGAGAGAACCATACTTTTCCAAAATTCAAAGAAAGGAATGGGGGATAAAAAAACATAACTGGATTCAACCTAGACAGGAAGAATCAAGAATTTCATGATGCAACCCTAACAGGGTTTTACACCACAATCATTTCCTCTCACAAAAAGGCCCTATTGTGGCACATCACGCGCAGCTTTGAAATGCAAGTAAAATGGGAGGCAGAGGCCGCAATCATGTCCACACAAGACCTGCAGCTTCTGTTTGACCCAGGCTCTTCAGAGGAAAAAGGAATATTGCATCAAACTAAATGTGCCAGGACCTAGGCCTTTAATTATACGGCTTCATTGTCCTAAGGGAGACCACCACTAATTTAAAGTTGTCTGGCTATTGCCTGCACAAGTAATGTTTGCAAGAGAACACAGCAATCCCAAATTGGGCCATAATAACCAAGGTTTGTACCATTTAATGTCCCCAAAGAGCTAAACTGAGACACAAACCACCTTATTTCTGTCCTGTGGGATTGTGATATAAACTCCCACTGATGCAGACTGTAGGCTCTCTATAAGACATCCTATTAACTATCAACCCACTCAGTTACATCCACTCTGATAACACTTATTAACTATTGACCCCAAGATAAACCTTTCTCAAAGAGCACAATTCACTCAGAAATTACCAGCAAGAATGGTATGATAATACCCTCCCCCTGAGAAGCAAGTTTGTGTTGTATATGTATACAAAACCTGTTTGTAGTTTTTGGTGCCTCTGGCAGCTTTAAAAAGAAGTTATGACTCTAGACCAGTGGTTTTCAACCTTCCTAATGCCGCGACCCTTTAATACAGTTCCTCATGTGGTGGTGATCCCCATAAAATTATTTTCGTTGCTACTTCATAACTGTAATTTTGCTACTGTTATGAATCGTAATGTAAATATCTGATATGTGTTTTCCGATGGTCTTAGGCAACCCCTGTGAAACGGTCATTTGACCCCCAAAGGGGTCACGACCCACAAGTTGAGAACCACTGCTCTAGACAAACAGAGATGACCGAGAGTAGAACCCAAAGGCACAACAACTGTTATGATGTTTCATAATCATTTACTTCTTTCAATAAAAACAATTGCTTAAAAGGTAATGCGGGTTCATTGTAGAAATTTTGGACAATTTGATAAGGAGACTAAGAACTCATAATCCCACTGCCCAAACAATCACAGCCAACATTTTGGTGTGTTTTCTTTCACGTATGCATGTTGATCCAAGTAGCTGATGCCATGCACACACCTTTGTATACTGTGCTTTACACTTAATGTTATATCATCAGCATTAAGAATCATTAAAAATTATTTCTGTGAAGATCATTTTTATAGCTTTATTCCTTTACATTAGAAGACCCTGCTATTATTCACTTTACCATTCTTTTAAAGTTGGACATTTAAGCTGTTTCCAGGTTCTCTGCTCTGATAAGCAATGCTGTGTTGAACATCTTTTTTTGCGGGGGAGGGGGGGGTGCATAGTTCCCTGGCTGGGAATCAAACCCAGGCCACGGCATTGAGAGCGCTGAAGCCTAGCCACTAAACCACCAGGGAACCCCTTTGGTGAACATCTTTATGCATACATTTCTATCAGCATTTTAAACTATTTCCTGAGGATAGACTTCCAAACACCAAATGAGTGAGGTAGAACATATGAACATTTTGCCTATAAGTATTTGTTTCTAATATGTAACATACATACAGAGTTACATTAGTCTTACTTATTTTTTAGTTGACCACTTATGTCTAGCTGTTCTTAACAATGAAAAAATCATACATTAGACCTAGGACTCAAGGAAGACTTCATGAACCTGTCCTCAAAGGCAAGGGAAGTAAAAGCAAAAATAAATGAATGGGACTATATCAAACTAAAAAGCTTCTGCACAGCAAAAGAAACCATCAACAAGGCAACGAGACAGCCAACTGAATGGGAGAAAATATTTGCAAATAACACATCCGATAATGGTCTAATATCTAAAATATATAAAGAACTAATACGACTTAACAACAAAAAAAACAAACAACCCAATTAAAAAGTGGGCAGAAGAACTAAACAGACACTTCTCCCACGAAGAAATACAAATGGCCAGCAGACATGTGAAAAAATGCTCATCCTCAATAGCTATCAGGGAAATGCAAATCAAAACCACAATGACATACCACCTCACACCTGTGAAAATGGCTGTTATCAACAAGACAAGGAATAACAAGTGCTGGAGAGGGTGTGGAGAGAAAGGAACTCTGGTACACTGCTGGTGGGAGTGCAAACTGGTACAACCACTGTGGAAGGCAGTGTGGAGGGTCCTCAGAAAATTGGGAATGGAGCTACCATTTGACCCAGCAGTCCCCCTTCTGGGGATCTACCCAAAGAACTTGAAAACCTTTGTCCGCAAAGACTTATGTACCCCAATGTTCATCGCAGCGCTGTTCACAGTGGCCAAAACATGGAAACAACCAAAGTGCCCTGCGACAGACGACTGGATAAAGAAGCTGTGGTACATATACACAAAGGAATATTACTCAGCTGTAAGAAAAGATGAAATATTGCCATTTGCAACAAAATGGATGGACCTGGAGATCATCATGCTTAGTGAAATAAGCCAGACAGAAAAAACAAGGAACTGTATGACTTCACTCATATGCGGAATATAAAACTGAAAGCAAAGAAAAAAGAAATGAACAAACAAATAACCCATGGACACAATCAAT